>VMDO01040416.1:2500-11945 GCA_007922755.1 Pedetes capensis | reverse complement strand
TTATGAAGAAAGTCCATCCTGAGGCCTGTCTTGGTAGTACACACCTGTACTCCAGCACTTGGAAGCTGGAGGAAGGAAGAGGCCAGTGTGGAATACAATAGTGAGCTCAAGGCCAATCGGGGTCAATCTGGGCTACATACTGAGACCTTGTTTCCACAAAAAGAAACAAATGAGAGAGAGAAAGAGAGAGAAAGGGGAAAAAGGAAGAAGGAAGGAGGGAATGAAAGGAGGAAGGGAGGAAGGAAAGGAAAGGAAAGGAATGGAAAGGAAAGGAAAGGAAGAAAGAAGAATGGAAGAAAGAAAGAAAATAAAAAAGAAAAGAAAAGAAATCTCATTGTATAACAATATTCTCATTGTATCTGGTAAAAAGAGAAGAGTGCTTTAATTCTCTTTCTTTTTTACATAGATAGGGATATGAGGTAGCAGTCACTATAAAAACAGTATGGGAGCTTGCAAAAAAAAATTCCAAGTACAGTTACCATATGATCTAGGAATTCTACTTCTGGGTATTATCAAAATAATTGAAATCAGGCTCTTTAAAAGTTATTACCATTCCCATATTCATTGTAGTTATAATTACGATAACCAACATGTAAAAACAAGCCAAATGTCCTTTGACAAATGAGTTGATAAAGATGACGTGATGGATATATACACACATATGTATATATAAGCCTGCAGTGGTACCACTGTGGCATTCCATCCCATTAGATAGCAGAAGTTAAGCCAGGTTGGACCTGGTTAATACTTAAACGGGAGACCACCTGGGAACACCAGGTGCTGTAGGCTTGGGAGAAGGACCTGGCAACTCATTCCCCAAAACAATCAGTCGTTGAAAACCGTATGAATAGAACAGAAGCACTGACAATAGTGTTCTGCCTGTGGTAGGTAGGGTTTCTATGAGTTGGACAGTGACTCCATTGCACTTAACGACAACAACAACTATATATATATATATATATATATATATATAATATATATATATATATATACACACACACACACACACACATATATACACACATATATGTATATTAATAAAAATATTGCGAATGCTTACATTTTTAAAAGTATTATTCATGGAAAAGGACTTCTAGAACTTCTTCAGAAAGTGTCAAGAATTTTCAAACAACTGTGTTTGAAGCCAATGGGAGTATTTTAAGGTAGTTTAGTGGCTATGTGTCTTTTACTGTAACATATTTTTCTTTAAACTTTCATCACTTTTTGTTCACATCTTTGTGTGTGTGTGCATGTATATGTGTGTATAAATACATGCATATACATATATGTATACACAAATTTATATATAATAGAATATTATTGAGCTTTAAAAAAGCAAAATCCTGCAGTATATGAGAATATAGGTGAAACTTCAAGACAATATACTAAGTAAAATAAAATCTATGAGTGATTATAAGCAAGTAGAACTCTGGTAATATGACAGGGGTCTTAAGATACATCCATGTTGTCCCATATTGTGGGGTTTCTTTCTTTATAAAGGCTGTATTGTAGGTTCTGCAGTTCCTGAAGTTATACCACATAAAGCTACCCTTCTTATGGAACACGACAGTATGTTCGGATTCACGAACATTGAATTTTTTTTATCTACATCCTATGAACTTGAAGATGAAAACAATAATTCTGCAGTACTGGAAATTTTCCCAATTTCTTTCTTGTCATTTACATTACCAGGCTTTCATTTATGTATATTTTCTCTACACAAACCCCTTCTTTATTTCCACAGAGTGTTTAGATACATATCTGGAATGCAGGTATTGCATGAGAAGTCCACATAAAATTTCCCATTACAAGATGAATAAAAAGTTCTCTATTAATGAAAGCAGCCACTTTTTATGCAAGAAATATAATCTAAAATACAATGATCATACTTGGGTACATTCTAGAGACATTAAATTATAATAATTATGATTTAGGTCAGGCATTGTAGCACACACCTATACTCCCAGTGACTTAGAAGGCTGACAATTAGAGGCATGACAGTTGCAAATCTGAGGCAAGAGGCAGCCTATGAAACTTACTGAGACCTTGTCTTTAAATAAAAAATAAAAAGGGATCTGAGGTAAAAAAATTAGTGGTAAAGGACTTGCCTAGCATGCACTATGCCTGGGGTCAACCCTCACAGTAGTGCATATATATATATATATATATATATATGAAGGCAGAATTGGTCAGAAGAATTAGCTGACTGTTATTAATCATATAGTTGTTAAAACTATTCTCAATAAATAATTACGTAAGTAATACACTACAGAGGAGGGATTACACAGAAAAGCAACATGAACCAGATTTTAGCATATCATTTACAATTTTCTAAATTTGATAAATGCTTCTTCAGATAAATTCATTATAAATCTATTTTCATACATTTAATATTTTATACAGAGAATTTTTTATAAACAAGAAATACCTTTAAGCTGTTTAAGTTGTCTATACTGAGTAAGTTCTATGCAATGGCCATATTCTTTACATGTTAAACAAAAGAATGTAATCTATGTAATTTATCTTTGAAAAATGAATTTAGACATGCTCCCTGAACCCACTTAAAAAAGCATATTTGAAAATATTTACAAAATACATATTTTGACCAGTGTATTTCAAAGCCTATTTTGTTGTTTTAAACTTTGATTTGTCAAACTGTGGAAATAATCTTCATAAATTTTTTTAGTTGTTAATTTGTTAGCATTAATTGTGGGTCATCTCATGTTCATCTTGTGGTCTTCTACAGTGGTTCTATGTTTACACCAATGTAGATTAGTCTAAGGAGGAAATTAATGGATAACATTTTAACTGAAAAGGTTTCCTAGCATTGTAACATAGTGAATTTTTACCTAAAATATTATTGAAAGAAACTAAAATTAGAATTCTATTTGGTTTAAAATTTGTACTTGATAGATTTTGTTAAAATTATATCAGTTTATACCATTATTATTTTCTATAAGAAAAAAAACCTAAAAATAAGATCTACTCCCTGATCATATTCTTTCCTCTATAACCTCATATTTTGAATCATTTCAGCCTAGTGTTATTCTGCTTCTCTTTATTTTCTCACTAGCAGTTAGGGATTCTTTGATCTTCAAGGCTGCTGTTGTATAATTGATCAAAGGTTTTGAACCTGAAGGTAGAGCATAAGCTATTGGACTCTGAAATGTCAGTCCACCATTCTAACTTTGACCAAGTAAGTTTCTAGACAGATTATTAGGTATATAAAAAAGAAGAAGACAGGAAATACATTTCTGCTCAATTATGTATTATTAGAGCACCCATAAGCAAAGATTTTTAATGATCCACCACAAAGGACAATTATGTTTGGCATATATGTTTGGATTTTTTAATCTATATTATTTAATGGACTTTCTTGACAATATTCCTATAAATAATTGTGTTTCTTTTGTTATTGGAATTGATAACAATACCCAAACTGTCATACTAATTTTTATCTAGTGGTGTGAAATTAAATCATACTTGTTGAATTTTGAAGAGTTTGAGCATGATGAATAATGCATAGTATTTCATGCCAGTAGAGTTCTGACACAGGTCATTCTAAAACCTTGGAAATTCAATGTTAGACTTCACTCTGTATTAGCTGATAGTAGCTATGAAAAAAAAAGTGAACTTGCAAAGCAAATGTCATTCTAACCTCCAAATACTCACTCTGAGAATGTGTTTGAAGATCCAACAGTGTAAGTGACCAGCGCAATGAATGATATATTGCTAACGCCACTATCAAAGGAACATTGATTCCATTGCCTCAACCAAGCTTAATTAAGTTGTAGTGAAAGATGTTCCTGAAGCCACTATATTGGATATTTCAAAAACTTCATTGTCCAGGAGCTACAGCTAATGTTCTGGTTGGGAAGGACAGAAATATAATATCCTTTTGTTTCCCTTAATTCCTTCTGCTTCTTTTCTGTATTTCTATACATCATACATTCAAGAGCTCTTATTTTTCATGACAATTTTAAGATTAAATCAATGTTGTTGAAGTGTGAAAGCCTATCACCAAGCTCCAACAGCATTTAATACATTGGCAAAAGGTTTTCTGATTTTTCTATTTGTAGAGATATCAAAATAACATGAAGTAAATATTTCCATCTAATGGAAAGTATATTGGCATAGCAATCACAATCATTCTGCTATAAAATAAAACTGAATTTTCCCATGGTCTCATTTTTCCCAGGAAATCTCAAGATATTTATACCACACATGTAATAAATCAATTAGTTTAAAATTAAAACAATTGAAAGTTACCTTTAGAATACAAAATGATATAACTTATCTCTGATCTGAGGTTTTTAAAGTATAAATAATAAAATGTAAGGTGGGGGATCTTTGGTTCTATTTCCTAAAATATATTTTTGGGTATACTTTATTGAACTACTATTTTTACTGTGGTTCTCTCTGTGTATCTCTACCCTCCCTCTTCTCCTCCCTCCTTCTCTTTTAGAGTACATTGCATTATTTTTACTTTTATATAATTTGTTTCTTTTCTATGACAACATATTTTACTAATTTTATGTAGCATATTTTATAGCACAAGAAAAAGTTGGAAGCACAGTCATAATCCTAATAAAAAAACAACTGAGGTATTATTTTGGATACCATTTGATCCATTTGCAGGCATTCAGAACAATTTAGACTTCATCATTCATTTAGTCTTCTTATGGAGGGCCGACACCATGTTATTATCCAACATAGAGATCTTTTACAAATCCAAAATAAGTCCTGACTTGGTGAATAACTGACTCCCACTACATATTTTCAAAACCTTTACAGTAATAATTCTCATGTGGTTGATTCTTGCTAAACTGTAGCTCTCTGAAAATGAACAGTATTTAAATCGACATTGTGTTTCAGTGTTTTCAGAATTATTCTACTTCTTTATAACCACTACTTTTTAATATTGATTTGGCATATTTGGTAGTGCAAAAATTTAAGTCTCTCTCTTCCTTTCTTTCTCTCTTTCTCTCACTTATGGATGGGAGGAACATTTAAATTCATAGTAATGTATTTTATAAGTTCTTATCACTTCCCAACTTTAACAACACTTGTCTAAAATGTTTGTTGATGAATATTTATAGAATGATGACAACAGTTTTATTTTTACTTTGTTTTGATTTGCCTTTGGGTAAAATATGAACAAAACATAGAAACCACAGTATATTGTTGTAGTTATCATACACAGAGACATATACCCCCCCCACATACCCTGGTATAATGCTCAATGCCATGATTAAGAAAAATAATATCTGAAAATCCTAAAACTATGCCTTTGTTTTATTGTGCAAGTCGCTGTGTTGTTAGTTGTTGTCAAGTCAGTTCCAACTCACTGCTAGCCTATGTACAACAAAACAAAATACTCCCCAATTCTGTGCTTGGAAAACAATCTTTTTATATGTTTAAGCCCATCATTGTAGACACTGTGCCAATCCATCTAGCTGAGGTTTTTCCTTCTTTTTGTTCACTTAACACTCTCCCAGGGCTGGTATTTAGCTCAGTTGGTAAAGCACCACTCTGCAGTCTCTGAGATCCTGAGTTTGATTCCCAGCATCACAACAATGGGGGAAGGATTGGCAATCCACTCCTGAGGCAATCCTGAAACAATCAGCCATTGAAAACCCTATGAAGGTCACTGTGAGTCAGGCACAACTCCACGGCATGTAACAACAACAACAACAACAACCACTCTCCCAAACATGATGTCCTTCACCAGAGATTGGTTCCTTCTGATGACATGTTCAAAATAGATGAGATACAGTCTAGCCATCTTTGCTTTCAAGGAGCACTCTGGTTGCACTTCTAGGACAGATATGTTGGTTCTTTTGGCAGTCCGTGATGTATTCAATATTCGTCTTCAGCATCATAATTCAAAAGCATCAGTTCTTCTCCTGTCTCCCTTATTCAGTGTCCAGTTTTCACAACCATATGATGCAACTGAAAATACCAAGGCATGAGTCAGTTGCACCTTAGTCTTCAATGTGACATTTTTACTTTTCAACACTGTAAAGAGGTTTTTGGCAACAGTTTTTCCCAATGCAATGTGTCTTTTGGTTTCTTGACTGCTGCTTCCACTGGTGCTGACTGTAGAACCAAGTAAGTAGCACTTATTTTTTAAGTGACATTTAAAAACCATTATATAAGGATAAATAAATCTTAATTATAAATTATATTTACAGCAGCATGTAAAAGAAAATATAGCTACTTAAGGTTTTTTTTTAACATTTGTATATCCATACATAATGTGTAGAGTACAGAAACCATTTGACTAAAAATAATCATGTTACTTTTTAATGTAAAACATGAATAAACTGTATTTTAAATAAATGCAAGGATTCATTTTTTAGATATTTTGTATATCAACCAACAAAACCTCCATACAACTGTTATTTTATTACGTGAGTGTGGTACAGATCTGAAGCAAAACCCCACTCTCATATTCTCTACGTAACAGTTCCCTCCTTGTGACTTTGGGAGAAGACACATATGGTTCATTCCAGTTTGTTGGTCTCCTTTTCATTCTCCCTTAAGAGAATGGTATTTGTATATTTCCAGTTTGCCCATAGGACACCTTTGTAGGTCAAACAAGTGGGTTTGGGTTTCATTGTTCTTAGCATACAAGAGTATACTTTTTTGTTTGTTTCAAGATGTGTGAAGCTCAAGCTAACCTCACTTAGATAGCTGCATTCTAAAAGACAGCAAATTCTTCTGCTAAGGTCCCATATGCCAAATATATATGTAGTTTTATCCTGGTGGTCTATATTAGCTGAGTATCACTTCCTACTCATTCATGCAATCAGTAAGCATTCCTAAGCACTTAATATGTGTCAAGCACTCTTCTGAGCACTCAGGATACAAAGTCACATAGAACATCATATCCAATCTGGGAACTCAAAGCCTAGAGAGAAATAAAGAAAGCAATGGCTGCATGCCAGTGTTATAGATATTAGGGAAATCAATTATGACAATTGAGAGAAGGGTGATCTGGTTTTGTTGTTTGATTTATCTTGTTTTTCCTTTGTGATTAATAAATTACTCTTGTAAAAACATCAAAGCCTCTGGTAAGGCCATTTGACTTTACCATGGTGAGGGTAAATATTAAGCTTTTGTCACCTTATAGCAACTAAGCTTAACATAAATTAATGTACCATCTGTGGACACAGTTTAAAGAAGTGTTAGTAAGGAAGAAGAATGGAAGATTTCATAGGCTCAGAGTATAAGGATTGGCTTGGGGAGAAATGTCCAGGGAAGTAATATATAGAGGATGTCCTGAGGATAAGAGGATTGCCAGGGCATATTGGAAATGTGTAAAAATCCATGTGAGTTGCTTTGGGTTAGATATCTTGTTCTCATGTAAAGCTTGAATAAGAACATTTATTCTTGAAGAGCAAAGAGTACAAAATCTTGCTTGTGCATATAGTTGAAGAGCTGTTTACATTGTGTAATCAGAATTCTAGCCTGTGCTAAAAAAGCTGTGACCTTTCCTAGCAGCTATATGAGGATCTTTATTTGGTCATTCTGCAGCAAGTGGCTCACCAATCTGTGGGTGTGCAAAGGTGACCTTAACACAGGTAGGTCATCACCCATGGTCTAGTCAAAGAAAGGAGCTTGTTGTGTCATCAATGTTTCTCATGAAATAAAGTAATCCTATTATCTGGTCCTCTAGAGTGCTAAACATCTAAAGAATTTAGATGAAGCTGGGAGAAAGTATTAAACATTTCACCCTAAAGACATCAAGAAAGAGAAGCAATGATACAGACTTTGAACTATGAATTCTCTTCAGTTCATAGTTGGAAGCACAAAAATTACATGTCCATCTAATGTGTTAGTGGCAAATTCTGAGTAGACGCATTTCCTGATATGATAAAACAATAATTTTCAAGGCCATAAATGAACCCCTGTGGACAGAATCTTGACAACTTTCTAACATAAAGCATACAAACCAACAGACAGGAATAAAAGAAAATTTGAACTCTCTATTCAGTAAATACAGGCAAAACAACCCTTCTGTTTATCACCTTTTTATAAACAGACTTGCTTATACAGAACAGTTATAGTTTCTACATGCTGGTAAATTGAGTTTTGACAATAAACATCCAAAGGGAGTTTGTTTTCTATGGAAATGGTTTCCAAAGAGACAATTTTACAAATTCATTAGGGACTCAAAAGGAGAATACATTGAATCATCCACTTGAATTTTTAGGAATTCTATGTCTTCAGTACTCCATACTCAAGCCATGTAGTTTGAAAATTCATAATAAAAAAACTGACATAGAACAGATAGATTGGAAGATTATACTAAGAAAAAATTAGTGACCTATGTATGGAGTGGAGAACTTTGTCTATCACATGTCATCTTGTCCTTGAGACTCAAGTTCCTTTGGGGGTTCTGAAACCTAAATTTGAATGACTTAGAAAAAAAGCATGTGAGAGAAATGCATCAAAACAATTCCTGAAGCCTGAAGCTATTGCCAGCTTTTCATTTGTCTGTTTGGTTTTAACATTGACTTGGTATATTTGTTATTTGATAGTGTTAAAAAATTTATTTGTGTATGAATTTTAAATGATGGCCCTAATGATAATTGAGTCTATTATTTGTTGCTTGCCCACTATGTACACAAGAGCATACAAAACATATGATCACATCTTTCTGATATTTAAAAAAATTACAAGATATTCATCCCCATTTAATATTACAGAAAACAAAATCTACTTCAGTTAAACAGATGATGAGGACGGCATTACAAAGAGCTTGTGAAATTCTGAAGTCCAGAATTTTTAGACCACCCTGTCTTATATTCTGCCAAAGAATGTAAGAAATTTTTCTCAGTGCTTTATGAACTTAAAGTAGATAGTAGCATGTCTATTTCAGATGATAAAACTGAGGTAAGAAGCATTACAAAATGCCAAATTATATTCACCTATTTAATAGTGTAGGTTGTAATAGAACTCTTGGCTGTGATGATCAAAAGCCTATATTCAGTTCAATATGTTATATTATCTCAAAAAGAACTATTAAGCTAAATGTATTCATGGGAATGTTTTAGACATGAAAAACTTGAGTGAAACAGTAGTAAGGTATCCAGTTAATGTTTTATTTCTCTTTTTACTTGTCTCAGTGGACTACTCCTGTGCCTTCTGAAGAAAGAACAGGTGTATTTTACTCTACTTATATTCAAAAATGACTGATTTAGTTGGACTTTACATCTGAACATGTACTCTCTAAATATGTAGTAGACATATGATGGTCAGTATCCTTTCCCTCCAACCATGAAGACACAGTGAATGACACGTCTTTGTCTAGCACTAACTCTTAAAAGAGTAGAGATACTCATGAAAGGAACTCTAACACCAGTTGTCTTGATGATTCTTAAGCATGTGTGGCAGAAAGAAACACTGATTACATAATTCCAGGCTAAAGTAGGCTTTC
>VMDO01040415.1:0-11943 GCA_007922755.1 Pedetes capensis | reverse complement strand
CAGCTGGGAGTTATTAGCTTCCTGCTGAGGGCAGCAGGTTTTACCTCTGCCAGACCAATGACTACTGCTCCATCCATCCGCTTTCCTGACTCCTTAATGTCACATGCGTTTCTCAAGTGCCATCCAGGATTCTGATGATCCCTTTGTCTTTTGGGGATAAAGCCATTGTCATCCATTTGCTGTCATTTCAGCGAGGTTTTGAGCGGGGGTAGAGACTAATGCATACTTTCAATCTGCTATGCTTAACCAAGAGTCCATCAGAGATTATAAAGATTAGTGCTTGTGGGAGGTGGACACTCCACGGGAGAGAGGCATTCAAAAGAAAAATGACTGCATGAAAAAGATGTGTAAATTTTTTATAATGTATCCATGATATGGCCCCGCTACCGTACATGTGTGTGTGCGTGCATGTGTGTGCATCTGCTATGGTACGGGCGCACAATAGTCACGAAAATGGTGATGTTTTCTCTTAGGGTGGTGAGATTTGAGGTGCTACTTACTTTATTTTTTGCCAAATTTTCTGGTTAAAAAAAAATACGTGTCTCATATGTAGAATCTACTGGCTTGGTTTCACTCTGAGAAACAATTCCTGCCATCAAGGAGACTCCCTTCTGTTGGTGGAGGTATGTGTAAATAATTACTTTATTGTTGCTGCTGCTAGGTACCAACGAGTCAGGTCCAACTCACAGTAACCCTATGCACAGCAGAATGAAACACTACTCAACACTGTGCCATGCACACGATCTTGTTTATGTTTGAGCCCATTGTTGTAGCCACTGTGTTTCTTCTCATTTTGAGTTGTTCCACACCAGCAGAAGGAGGTCCCAGTGGCTTTACTCCATTTCCATCATTAAGACTGACTCTATATTGAAGAAGTAACTCTTCTCTATTCATTCCTTGAATGTCTTCCAGCCTGGGGGCTCTTTTTCCAGCCCTATATCTGATAGTGCTTCTCTGCTATTTGTAGGCGTTTCAATGGTTATTTTGGGAGTGGGCTGCCAGGTCCTTTTCCCTAGTTTGTCTTAGTCTGGAAGCTCAGCTGAAACCTGTCCACCATGGGTGGCCCTGCTGGGATCTGAGATACCGGTGGCATAGCTTTCAGCATCACAGCAACACAGAAGGCCCCACAGCATGACAGGCTGACAGACACGTGGGGGAAATAATGACCAGACAGAATAAAATCACTACTCCCATAGAGTTACCTGCCAAATACAGTCTTCCCTTAGGATTCAGGGGGATTGATTCTGGGAACCCCCCTCAGATACCAAAACCTGTGGATGCTCAAATCCTTGTATAAAATATTGTACAATTTGTATATAACTTCCACACAACCTCTCCTATGCTTTATATCATCTCTAGGAGATTTAACATACCTAATACAACATAGGGAGAAGGACCTGGCAACCCACTCCCCAAAATCAATCCACCATTGAAAACCCTATGAATAGCAGAGAAGCACTGACAATAGTGTTTCACCTGTTGTACATAGGGTCACTATGAGTCAGATACCAACTCGACAGCACCTAACAACAACAACAACAATACAATGTAAATGCTGTGCAAGTAGTTGTTCTATGGTATCATTTAGGGAATGATCACAAGAAATGAAAGTCTGTACCTGTTCAGTACAGACTTTTTTCCCCAAATATTTTCCAGGTCCTTCTCCCATTTTTGTGGTGCTGGGAATTGAACTCGGGACCTCAGAGACTGCAGCGCAGTGCTCTACCAACTGAGCTAAATCCCAACCCGTCCCCAAATATTTTCAATCACGTTTGGTTGAATCCACGGATGTGGAACTGCTGGATACGAGGGCTGATAGCATGGCTGTGGTTGCGTGGAGCTCTCAGCTGGAAAGGTGACGGGAAGTGACCTGGAGACGGAAGGTCCACGTGCCCTGGTGGAATGAGGTGGCTGAGGCTGTGGTTCCGTCGTGCCTGATGTAGTGGCAGGGGCCGCTGATCTTCACGGAGGGCATCATTTTTGCTGATTGACTTGTGTGCCTACATTTCTTCCTCTGCATCTTTCTCTCTCCCCATCATTTTCTCTTTCTGCTTCTCTACGTCTGCCTCTTTCCTTCCTTCTTCCTCTTCATGGTGACTTGTAGTCTGGCCCTTAAAAGTGGCTACAGCCAGCACCCTCTGGTCACAGGGTCTGCACTGGCAGATTCAACCAACAGCAGATGGAAAATCTCTTGTAAAATTGCATCTGTACCTTACATGTGCAGAGTTTTTTCATATCCTTATTTCCTAAGCAATACAGTATAACAGCTATTTACATAGCATTACATTGTACTAGGTATGATAAGTCACCTATAGGTGATTTACGGGGCTGGGATTTAGCTCAGTTGGTAGAGCGCTGCGCTGCAGTCTCTGAGGCCCCGAGTTCAATTCCCAGCACCGCAAAAATGGGAGAAGGGCCTGACAATCCACTCCCAAGGAAATCCCGAAGCACTCAGCCATTGAAAACCCTGTGAGGGTCGCTATGAGTCGGATACCGACTCTACGGCACCTAACAACAATAACATAGGTGATTTGGGCTGGGATTTAGCTCAGTTGGGTAGAGCGCTGCTCTGCAGTCACTGAGGTCCCGAGTTTGATTCCCAGGACTTCAAAGATTGGAGAAGGATGTGGCAACCCACTCCCAAGGCAATCCTGAAACAGTCAGCCATTGAAAACCCTATGAGGGTCGCTATGAGTCAGATACTGACTCGACGGCACCTAACAACAACAACATAGGTGATTTAATGGGAGAAAGATGTGGCAATCCACTACTGAAGCAATCCTAAACAATCAGCCATTGAAAACCCTATAACGGTCACTATGAGTTGGACACGACTTGATGGCACCTAACAACAACAACATAGGTGATATAGCCTGCAGCTGTACTACCCTGGAATCCCATCTTATCAGATCTCAGATGCTAAGCAGGGTCAGGCCTGGTTAGTACTTGGATGGGAGACTACCTGGGAATACTACATGCTGTAGGCTTGGGAAAGGGCCCTGGCAGCCCACTCCCAAAAATCAATCCGCCATCGAAAACCCTATGAATAGCAGAGAAGCACTGACAATAATGCCCGGCATAGCACAGTGTCAGGGAGTGTTACATTCTATTGTACATGGGGTCACTATGAGTCAGACCTAACTTAACAGCACCTAACAATAACAGCAAGGAGAACAAGAGGTGATTTAAAGTACGTGGGAGGATTGCATGGGGTATGTGCAAATACTATATGATTTTATATAATGGCCTTGAGCATGCCCAGATCTGGGACCCATTCTCCATGGATACAGGAATGCTGGGGTATATTGGTTTGTCAGGACACAGAAAGGCTTGGCTGATTTGAAGCCAACAAAGAGCCAAGTCTCACAGTGGCAGCGCTCAAAGAAGAGCCAAGGTTGGAAAGTTTGGCAGGATGATCCTTCTCCAGGTAGGGTCCAGGCTGCTTCTAGAAGTGGGTGGCCTGGAACATTCTGCAAAATGGGGACTCAGGAGCTCATGCCACGAAATGTGCCCTTGTGAATCTCCAGACCCCCAACAGTGGGAAGAATTAATTTCACACTAAGCCCAAATGTTATTACTCTGGCTCCATTCCCTGGGCTTAAGCTTCCTGCACTTTGGAGCATCCTAAAGCAGGATTAAAGGTGAGCCCGGGGGGCCAGGCTGGAGCTGAGCCCCTAAACAGAAGCTGGGGCGCACCTGTAATGGGAGGGCAGCCGAGGTTGCCCTGCAGCGTGGGGGGTGTGGCGCGCTCTCATCTCTGTGACCCATCTGGCTGCCACCTGTCCCTGTGTTACAAGACAAGAGACAGGTGGCCCGGCCCTGAGACCCTGCCTGCTCTGCGCTAGGGGTGGGCCAGGGCTCAGCACAGCTCCCGCTACCTGGAGCTGTGGGCTTCAAGCAGGTTTGCTTCCTCATAGCAGTAAAAGCCCCATCACCTTCTGTTTGGTGGTTATTGTTGTTCTTAGGTACCATCGAGTGGGTGTCCAGCTCATAGTGACCCTGTGTACAACAGGCAAAGCACTATTGTCAGTGCTTCTCTGCTATTCATCGGGTTTTCAATGGCTCATTGTTTTTTGGGAGTGGGCTGCCGGCTCTTTCTCCCAAGCCTGTAGCACCTGGTGTCCCCAGGCAGTCTCCCATCCAAGTATTAACCAGGTCTGACCCTGCTTAGGCTCTGAGATTTGATGGGATCGGAGGCCACCGTGCTATGGCTGCAGGCTCTGTTTAGGTAAGAGGGCTTCATAGGTATGGGAGCCCTTGGGAACCACAGAGTGCTCCATAATTTAAGGCTGAAAGCACAGCTGGTTTGATCAAGGCTTGAGGCCAGCAGAGTGGCTGATTTTATGGTGACAGATTTCAGAACGGTCATCCATGGGCGCAGGCTGCTTTGTTCTGACATCTCCAGCATTTATTGGTGAAGTGTCTGATGTTTGCAGAGGGGGGGGTTCATTGCTAGCGTTCGTGCTAAGCCAGGCTTCCAAGGCTCAGGGAGGCGGCCCAGGGCCGGTGGATGGAGTGTATTCTGTGTGTACCCCACGTTGTTGAAGTTGAGGACCTCCAAAAGCTCTGTGAGACCTACGAGAAGGGATGGGAGAGCTGGGTCGGCCAAGGCCACCGGGGCCCTGTCCTCCCTCAGTGGAGCTGACGGAAGTTCCTGCCTCTCTCTCCAGCTGCCTCCAGGCCCTGGCTGCATTGTGTCACCTCCAGGGTCTCTTGTCCTAGGTCACTGCTCTTTACCATCCCTGCTCTTAGGCCAAGGGACAGCCAAGGACCTGGAGACGCCACTATGGGGCCTCAGCAGGGGTATGTCCCACAGACTGGGGGGCTTGGACAATGGAACTTAATCGCAGCTCCTACAGTTGTAGTAACTAAAAGTCCAGGACACAGTATCAGAAGAGCTGGCTTCTCCTGGGGCCTCTCTCTGTGGTTCATAGACGGCCACCTTCTCCCTGTGTCTCCAACTGGTTTCTTCTGTGTGCATCTGCATTCTGATTCCTCTTGCTCAGGGACACATTGGGTCAGAGTCCCAGATCTCATTTTCACCTGGTCATCTCTCTCAGAGAGACTGTCATGTCTGACAGCTTGTCATGCTGTGGGGGTTTGCGTGTTGCTGTGATGCTGAAAGCTGTGCCACCGGTATTTCAGATACTATCACAGCTGCCTTTAGTGATACATTTCAGCTGAGCTTCCAGACTAAGGCAGACTAGGGAAAAGTCTGGCAGACCACCTCCAAAACAATGAGCCATTGAAACTCCTATCAACAGCAGAGCACCACTATCAAATACAGCTCCAGAAAATGAGCCCCTCGGGTAGGAAGGCACTCAAGAAATGACAGGGGAAGAGTTGCCTCCCCAAAGTAGAGTCAACCTTAATGATGGGAGTGGAGTAAAACCCCTGGGACCTCCATTTGCAGATGTGGCACAACTCAAAATGAGAAGAAACACAGTGGCTACAACAATGAACTCACACACACAGAAAGATCAGGTGTATGGCACAGTATTGGGGAGTGTTCCATTCTGGTGTACATAGGGTCGTTATGATTTGGATCTGACTCAAGGTCACCTGACAACATATTCATTAAAAAGAGTGTTCCAATATCTCTGGATCTGTAACAAATTGCCCCCAAATTTTGAGACTTAAAATAATAATAACCAGACCTGGACTTTCTGCCTAGATAAATGGTTGAGACTTGTCTTTGCTTCTCCCTGGTAAGTCTGACTATGAGCACTGGATATAACATGAGAGACAAGCAAAGGAGAATTCCGAAAGGTCTAAGATCAAAGTAAACCCGTTTGGAGCCCACAGCTGGACAGATAGCATAGAGGCAGCACCCCTCATGCCTCTCCCTACCCAATATAAAAAGATGACCTGGGCCTGGTGTTTCCTGCTGTCCTTACAAGGTGGTCAAGGCAGGCTCATCTCCCAGGAGGAGCTGGAGGGCCAGCGGCATCTCTGGGTTAAGTAGAACAGAGCTGTAAGGGGATTCATCAGAAGCCCTACTGACAATGCGGAGCTAGGGGAAAGGGTTTCCTTCATCAAGTCCAATACTCCCATTTCACAGCTGAGACACAGTGCAGCTGGGGTGGGGTGGGGGTGGGACATGCATTGGCAAAGAGGATGTGACCACCGCAAGTGTTCAGCCCAGGAAGCTTGTCTGTCCCTGTAAGACTGTGACTCTGGCCCCTCTCTAGAGTCTGAGATAAATGTACCAGACCGTGGGTGGCATAATCAAGGAGGAACCCAGCCGGGAGGCAAGTCCTCTCCCTCCTCCACACCTTCCTGGCCCAGGGAGCACTCTGGGCCTCTGGGGGCTGGAGACCCCTTTGTGTCACCTACAGGCACCAGGCAGCAGGGTCTGAGGAATTCTCTTCTCCTCCCCACAAAAGCAACTGCAGGGACCCAGAGGAGATTCAGTCTTATGAGAAAAACCAGGCAGACTGAAAAAGCACAGCAAAGCCTCTGAAAATTAGAAGTCAGTGCACCCACAGCCCACAGAAATAGGTCACACCTGCATCGCTAAACCTAAATAGGGTGGCTGCCTATGAAAATAAAAGGTTTAAATAGAATCTGGAGCATCCTAACAAAACAGCCAAAATTTCAGGCTACTGTAGAAAAATTGCCCACCATACCAAGAACCAGGAAAAGCCAACTGCCATGAAAAGAAACTCAATTATTGCCAACACTGAGAAGAAGCAGATCTTGGAATTATTTGACAGGAAATATTAAAGTAACCATAATAAAGATGATTCAATAATGAATTCTTTGGAAACAACAACAAAAAGATAGAAAACTTCAGCAAAGAATAAACTTCAGCAAAAAATAACTGAATGCTGATTATTGTTGTTGTTGTTGTTAGGAGCCGTTGAGTCAGGCCTGACTCATAGTGACCCTATGTACGACAGAGTGAAACACTCCTTGACACTGTGCCATGCACACGATCTTTTTATGGTTGAGCCCATTGTTGCAGTCACTGTTTTTTTCTCATTTTGAGTCAGGCTACATCAGCAAAAGGAAGTCCCAGGGGTTTTACTCCAGTCCCATCATTAAGGTCAACTCTACTTTGAGGAGGCAACTCTTCCCCTGTTGTTTCTTGAATGCCGTCCAGCCTAGGGGCCTCATTTTCTAGCACTATATTTGACAGTGCTTCTCTCCTATTCATAGGAGTCTCAATGGATTGTTTTGGGAGTAGGCTGCCGGGTTCTCCCTGGTCTGTTTTAGTCTGGAAGCTCAGCTGAAACCTGCCCACCATGAGTGGCCCTCCTGGTATCTGAGATACTGGTGGCACAGCATTTAGCAACACAGCAACATACAAACCCCCAAAGCATGACAAGCTGACAGCCACATCAGGCAAAGGCTAACTAGAGACTGAAAAAATCTAATGAAAGAAATAAAAATGCACTGGATGGACTAGAATGGTAGAGCAGAGATGGCAAAGGAGAGAACCAGCAGGATGAGACCCATAGAATTCACTCAATCACAAGTCATATAGATACATTGGGCTTTATCAAAATGTAAAACTTCTGTGCTTCAAAGGATGCAACCAACACAATGAAAAGGCAAGCTATGGAAAGGGAGGGAGAGCTTGCAAATTATATATTTGATAAGGTGAAATTATAAAAGTTGAAAAGAGTTTAGTGATTGCCAGGGGTTAGGGAAATGGGGTGCAGGGAGGCAGGTGGCTGTGGCTTTAAGTGGGCATCAGGAAGAACCCTGGGAAGATGGAAATGTACTGTGTATGGACTGTGTCCTGGTTGTGATAGTGTACCCTAGTTCTGCAAGATATTACCAGAGAGGGAGAAAGGGCTGGGGGTTAGCTCTGTTGGCAGAGTGCTACTCTGCGCACTCTTAGGCATTGGGTTAGATTCCCAGCACCATAAGAATGGGAGAAGGATGTGGCAATCCACACCCAAGGCAATCCCAAGACAATCAGCCATGGAAAACCCAATGAGGGTCGCTATGAGTCAGATGTGACTCGATGGCACCTAACAACAACAACAATACTCACTTAAGAGGAAGGAATTATGTAGAGAGTTTGCACCAGGAGGCAGGAATCTTGGGGTTGTCCTAGTCCTGCTTACCACACATGGGTTTGGAGTCTGGATTGATCGCTGGCTTGGGTTGTGGAAATCCTCAAGATCCACACGGATTTGGTCCTCCAGGTAGAGGGCAGTGTGCGGTGGAGGCAAATGGAAAAATGCCTGCAGAAAAAGAAGTAGGTATTACTCCTGAAGACGACATCACAATAGAAAATGAGCGAACACACGGGAATACCACCCACCACAGAAGGAAGTTAGAAGGCAAAACCAACAGAAGGATTAGCATCGTGAGAGACCTGTATACCATATGGGTGAGTGTATACACTTGTCCTCTTTTATGTGTAGGGGATATGTTCCAAGGCATTCCACAGATGCTGAGAACCATAGCCAGGACTCAGACATATTGTTTCTTCCTGCATATACAGCACATATACTGTTTTTACCTATGATAAAGTGCAATTTATAAATTAGGCACTTTAAGAGGTTAACAATCATAACAGCATAGAATAATTACAGTGTACTGTAATAAGGGTCATTTAAAACGTATGAATTGTTTATTTCTGGAATTTCCATTCAATATTTCTAGATCATGGTTGAATTGACTGAGGGTAACTGAAGCCCTAGAAAATAGAATCATGAATAAGGGTTAACAACTGTACTGGGTGGTTGAATCTAAATATCACTTTAGAAGAACAGAGAATGAGTCAAAAAGCAGGATGAAAATGAAGAAAATTCTCATTATGACCTTAAAGTGTTAAAATATCTTGTAACGTTTTCCACATTCATGAAAATTTATTATATATGACACACTACAGTATGTGATCAAGATATTACAGTTCCTGGTTGGCTTCCAAAACTAAGTATTGCTTTAAATATTTCAGTATATTTTCAGTTGCTACTGCAACGTTTCTCCAAATTGAAGAGAATTTAAAATATGTAATCAATGATTTTGACTCAAGGAAGGTTGTTTAATTTGTCCTTCTTATCGTTTGAACATAAATCCGTGAAAAGTTTATATCAACATGATCAGTGATTTTGTTGAAATGAAGTCAAGAACATTAATTTTACAGAATAAATAACGTTATGAATTATGACTTCATTATTCACATTTCAATGCCAACAACACCAACCCCTCAACAACACACCCAGACATGCACAATAATTAAACTCAGCCCTCTGTGATATTTTGCCAAGTTTTTGTCTTATAAAAACTATAGTTTGGCACATATTCGCTTGGTTTATGACTTTTGCATATTTAGATACATAGACTAGGGTTGCTGTTGCTTTGGGAAAGCACAGAGGGGTTAAGGATGAGGGATGTAGCTCAGTGGTAGACACTAACCCAGCATGTGCCAGGCCACCTGCACAGACAGAATCCACAAATTACTACTAGACTTTCCTGCACTGGGCCTCAATGGCTCCCCCTTGTGGCATCTCCTGGCAATGACAGGAAAATATCTTGGCAGCAAGGAGATTTTTGCCACTGAGTACCTGGGGAATTTTTGAGAATTCAGAGGGAGAGGAATCATCAAGGAAGGTATTGAGCTTTCTATTTTTAAGGCAAGTTAATACGAGAGTGATTGATTTTAGCTCAGATTCTGAGTGTGGGGCACAGTTCATACTGGTGAAAAATACCTTGTTTTTAGGTGCCATCAAGTCAGGTCTGACTCAGTGGCCCTCATAGGGTTTTCAATGGCTGATTGTTTTGGGATCATTTTTGGGAGTGAACTGCCACATCCTTCTTCCATTTTTGCAGTGCTGGGCATCGAACCCATGTCCTCAAAAACTGCAGAGCAGCACTCTACCAAGTGAGCTAAAGCCCAGTCCCAAAATACCTACCTCTTCCCCCAAAAGAATTTTGTCTTGTGCATAGCAGCATGGAGCAGGTGGTATGTTGTTGTTGTTAGGTGCTGTCAAGTCGAGTCCAACTCACAGCAACCCGATGTATAGCAGATCAAAACACTCCCCAATTCAGTGCCAGGTACACGATCTTATTTATGTTTAAGCCCATTGTTGCAAACACTATCAATCCACCTGGTGGACAGTTTTGCTTTTTTTCTTTGACCTGCCACTCTCCCAAACATGATGTCTTTCTCCAGGGATCAGTTCCTCCTGACTACATGTCCTAAATATGTAAGACGCAGTCTGGCCATCCTTGCTTCCAAGGAGCACTCTGGTTGCACTTCTTCTAGGACAGATCTGTTGGTTCTTTTGGCAGTGCATGGTATATTCAATAGTCATCTCCAGCACCATTAAGCCCTAGATTCTGAGCCAGATCTGGGCTGGAGTGCTGGTTCCATTACTGGTTCACAGCTGTGTGACCTGGCCAAGGTTCTTGGTCCCACCAGTCCTGTTTTCTCACATGCCCATGCAGGTCACGGATAGCTTCAAGGCCTCAGGAACACCATGATGAAAACTTGGCTTGGCTCTTGGGACTCAGTAAGGGCCTGAGCAATGGGGTTCTCCTTCTTTTTCCTGTCCCCTGAACCCCTTCCCCTTTCCCCTCCTTCCTCTCTTTTCTCCTGCCAGGCACCCACTGAGTATTCATAGGAGAACTCAGGGACCCAGATGCCAGCACCCAAGGGTGACGGGACCTCTCCTTTCTCCAAGGGCCTCACATCGCACTCCTATTGCCTGGCCTTCTGCAACGTGGCCTCAGCACCTCTGCCTGTCCCTCCGTGGTCAGGCACCCCCACTGTCATCAGTTGATCTTGCAGCCTGGTTTTCAGACTTCCCGAAATCTGGATGCCCTCCTGCTAATTGGCCACTGATATTTAAAATGGCGCAGTTACATTTTAGAGAATCATGTGTGTATTGAATTCCGGAAAATTATGTATTTCAATTGAACTTACTAGCAAGGACTTCAAAGCCATATCACCCCACAAATGATAGAATCTAAGAGAATAAGAATTTCTGGAGCCTGAAAGAGCTGATCAGGCGGCAGCTTGAATGTCACCAAAATTGCAATGCAGCGTGGCAGCTCAGACCAAAGCAAGGGAGTCCTTGGAACCGTTACAATCTCCCCAGTTCCTGAAGAGCTTTCTGCTTTGTTAATTACAAAGCATGCAGCCTGCTCCTGCCATCTCTCCTTCCCATTGTGACGGCCTTGGCACTGATGCTGGGGCGTCCTTCCCCCACACCTGTGCGGGGGCGGCAACCAAATGCCACTCCAGACGCGGGAACAGTGTGGGACCCACTGGGGGCCCCTAACACCTTTCCTCCCACGGGCAATGGCCAAAGAGCAGAGCCCTCAGAGCCAGGATGACGCTGGCTGCTGTTCCAAGCCACAGTCTTGTGTATCGAAGGGATGACTTTCAAGGACACTTCTTTGCCCAGGCTCAGCGATGCAGGAGGTGGGCCTGGTGATGGGTGGGCTCCGTGGATCAGGCTGTGCCAGTCCACAACACTGCGCACCACACAGGACCCTACCAGCAGCAGAGCAGTGAGCGCTTCTCTCATAACCATGGAAACCAGTCCCTGATGCGCCTCCTTCCAGTTTACTGAGCCACGTGCCCACCCCTGAGCCAATCGCATAAAAGCATGAAGCAGAGCCACGCCCCCTCAAGGCACATGGCTACTTCTGAGCCAGTCACAGGGAAGCATGAGTCCAGATCAGCCCCACCCCCAGGTCACGGGCCCTTCTCTGCCCTAGTCCCAGATTTCCCTGGGGTTTGGGCTCTCAAGTTTCTTAGGACAAAAGCAAAGGTGTCAGGAGAGGTAACCTTTGGTGCAGACTCCACCTTGTTGCTGTTGTTGTTGGGTGCCATCAAGTCGGTGTCCAACTCATAGCGACCCTATGTACAACAGGCGAAACACTATTGTTAGTGGGTCTTCAATGACTGATTGTTTTCTGGGAGTGGGTTGCTGGGTCCTTCTCCCAAGCCTACAGCACCTGGTGTTCCCAGGC
>VMDO01040414.1:0-11933 GCA_007922755.1 Pedetes capensis | reverse complement strand
CCCCTACTGGGAGAGTTAAACCCAAGTCCTTGCACATACTTTGCAAGTGCTCTACCCCTGGGCTGCCCCTTCAGCTCAGTTTTTAGTTTTTAGTTTTGAGTCAGGGTCTCAGTAAGTTACACAGGTTGCCTCTGGTTTCTAACTCATGATCCTCCTGCCTCTGCCTCCCAAGTTGCTGGGATTATAGGTACATGCCACTATGCCTGGTGAGACTAAGTTTCTTATCTTGACTCTTTGGAAAAATTTCACAAAATGTTTATCATATGAACTGGTCAAAGAGATTGAAAGCAAAAATGTAGGAAAAATGTAGAGGTGAGCACAACAGATTATTAACAAAAATCTTATTTTCCTTGAATATAAACGCTTGTGGTATTTGTCAGAATTTATACATTAAAATCTATTGTGCTTTATTTTTTCATCGCAAATACTCATTTTTGTACTTAATTTTGTATGTATAATTTTGCATTTTTTTCTTAAAGCAAAAATCCTCAGTATGTGTAAATGCTGGGTCCCATGAAACCTGGCTCTGTATCTGCCTCCAAGAATAGTTTTACTTGGAAAAGTTTCAGTAAATGAATTGCCCCATGTATAGCATTGTTTACTGTACCAAAGACTATGTATGTTGTTGTTGTTGTTAGGTACCTTCAAGCCGGTATCTGACTCATAGCGACCCTCATAGGGTTTTCAATGGCTGACTGTTTCAGGATTGCCTTGGGAGTGGGTTGCCAGGTCCTTCTTCCATTTTTGCGGTGCTGGGAATTGAACTCGGGACCTCAGAGGCTGCAGCGCAGTGCTCTACCAACTGAGCTAAATCCCAGCCCATAGAGACTATGTAGGGAGTCTAGAAATACTGACCATGATGGTGATGACTATAATTGTCTTTATTATAAAAAGTACAAAAATGGAGTACATATTATGAATACATATGTCATATATGGATAAAAGCACATGGAAATTGTCCTGGAAAATTGAATACAGTGTTTTTTAGAGTGTCATTTGTCTAGCATTCAATGATTATGTTTTTTAGATGTGGTTTTCATTTTTAACTTACTGTCAAAATTGGTGGCTTCATCTGTATATTGTTAGGTGCTGTTGAGTTAGATCTGACTCATAGCAACCTTCACAGGGTTTTCAATGGGTGGGTTTGTTTGGGTTTGACTTGGGTTTGTTTTGGGAGTGGGTCGCCACATCCTTCTCCCATTTTTGCAGGACTGGGGATTGAAACCAGGTCCTTGGAGGGTGCAAAGCAGCACTCTACCAACTGAGCTAAACCCCAGCCCCCCAGCTATATTTTAGGGTAAAGAAAAAGGTTAAAAATTCTATTTCCTTCTATAAGGTATTATACCTTAAGAGTCACTTAACATAGTGGAAGTCAAATTGTACACATACTGCTCTTTTATGTTATTTACTTATATGGCAAGTTTAATATTTTCCGGTATCAGTAATTTTTTTTCAAGTGTATCTTTCTAGTTTGACTAGATCCTTTTCTCTTCTCCTTTGTCTTCCTTTGTCATCTTTTTTTTTTCCCCACAGTAAAATTGCTCAGTCGCAAGACAAAGAACTCTTTGATAATGGACTGAGCAAAGGGTTAAAGAATGATTTTGTACTAATTTGAGACAGCATAGTCTGATCCCCTCTTGGAGGAGGACACAGGAGCTGAACCAGAGGGGGCTGGGGAGCCTGGGGAGGAAATTGTGAGTTACCCACTCTGGATTGAGTATCCTTATTCTCCTGTTGTCTTGGAAGATGATTGTTATAATTAGCAACAAATGTCATGGGCAACTATAATTTACCTTTTCTTGCAACAACTGACACTTTACCTTTTTCAATGCCTTCTTTCACCTACCCATGTGTTGCTCTCCCCACCCTTCAATAACAATCATGTATAGAATTAAATATATTTGCCTTATACTATTTTTATGTCAATGTATACCTATAGTAGTGATGTGACTACTAACTTTAAATAAAATCATTGAATGAATACTCACTAACATTTCATTCTCTTTTAAAATTAAAGTTCCTGTAAGAAAAATATTAGAAACCATGGGATTACATAATTGGAATGGTGGAGGTGTCCTTTCAGATATTTTAGGATTATTTACTAATCTTATTTTTAAACGTAGTATAAAGGGGTGTTATTAAATATGTTGCACACAGTGCCTTTTACAATTTTAGTATCATTTCTATTTTATTTACTGTGTCTTTTTTTTTCATTTTCACATTGAATTTATTTTGGTAATTCAGTGGAACTATGTAAAACTTGAATTACCTATCAGAAATGGGATAGAAATGAGTTATTTTGTAAAGCACTGTATAATTAATGTACAGAGATAATTAAGCAGCATATACTTTTCCTAGATATTTGCTAATGATTGCTTAAGTGCTCCCTTATTTATTTGGTACTACGGATTAAGTTCAGGACTTTGCCCATGCTAAATACTCGACCACTGAGCTACTCTCCCAGCTCCAACTACTCTTTTCTTTAACTTTGGAAAAAGTACTGCACTGTTTGGGACTTTATACTATATCTAGATGAATGAGTACTACTGCATATTTTTAAGTAATGCAGAAAATTACTCTTACAAAGTAAGTAGTGAGGAAAAAAATCAATAGCACAGATAAATAGCTAATATATTTAGAGCAAAAATAAGTTCCTAAAATTGAGGAGTGGCGTAACAACTCACATTAATATGATTCTGTGTGAGTTACCTATTTCTCTAACATTTTCATTTCTTTTACTATCATGATTCCAAAAACAGTGCTGTGCATAGGAGACCAACAAGTCTAGATCTGAATTTGTTCTGAAAGTTCTTGCTGAGATGCTAGTCTAGAATACCGTTAATACATTTTTAAACCATGTATAAGTGCCTTTGCTCAATATTCATTCCCTATGACATCTACGTATATTTTGATATCGCCGACAATACCTTGCTCCTTGAAACAATTGGCCTTTGTGGTATTGATTATTGATTGAATTTCTTTCTAGCATCTGGACTGATCTTCTCTCACTACCAATTTTTCCCCACTTTTCTAAATGCACATGTTCTTTAGCATCTACTCTTTCCCTCCTTTGGGGATGTGAATTTGGGGGCCTTAGCTATCATTCCTCTGTGGATAAGGTTAGGATAACCAATATTCTTCCACCTCTAAACTTGTCAAGTTTCTTAAAGTCAAAGAAAATGAGGTAGAACTGCTGAGATTAAGGTTATTTTTTGAGATCATTAAACTATCTAGTCATCGAGTTGGAAATGTGGAAATACCTAGAACAATGGCAATTCTGTTAGCAAATTTTCAGTTTACTTGAAGATTCATCTTATTCTCATTTGCAAGATGTATTTTAAAAATACGTACTGTGATCTTTAATTCTTTGTGTCTTTAATTTCAGAGTTGGTTCTTCTGTAGCTTAAGTATTTTTAAAGGCCAACAAAATAGGTCATATAGCCAACTGTTTTAAAGTAATTAGCTCAGGTATGAGGCAAGGGACAACATCCAAAGTTACATTAATGGGACTGGGAGAAGTCTATTTTATTTATTTGCTGGATTTGCTGTCAGTGATTATAATCAAAGATGATAGCTTTTAATTTATAATGTACGTTTCATCTAGTATTCAGAGAGCCTGGATCTTGAGGGATACCCAGGGTGTCCCTTCGTCTGCACGTTGGCTGAGAACTTCCCTTTCCAATGCTTGTTGAGGGCATTTGCACAGGGCTCCTTTACTGACTTCTGCAGCCACAAAGCCCAAATTCATTACATGTGTTCAAGTTATCATGGGGTTATCTCCAAAAGTCTTGATTTTTTTTCTCCTCCCTCCATATAGTTCTTGGTGTGTTTTTGTTGTTTTTAGGTGCCTTTGAATCGGTATCTGACTCATAACGACCCTCATAGTGTTTTCAATGGCTGTTTCGGGATTACCATGGGAGTGGATTGCCAGGTCCTTCTCCCATTTTTGCAGGGATGGGAATTGAACTCGGAACCTCAGAGACTGCAGTGCAGTGCTCTACCAACTGAGCTAAATCCCAGCCCTCTTGGTGTGTTAGTTTTCCATTATTCTAACCTAAGATAGCCTGCAGCCCTACCACTGTGGCATCCAATCCCATCCAATCTCAGAAGCTAAGCAGGGTCGGGCTTGCTTACTACTTGGATGTGAGACTGCCTGGGAACACCAGGTACTGTAGGCTTGGGAGAAGGACCCAGCAACCCACTTCCCAAAATCAGCCATTGAAAACCCTATGAATATCAGAGAAGCACTGACTGTACTGTTTCTCCTGTTGTACATAGGGTTGCTATGAGTTGGACACCAACTCCATGGCACTTAACAACCACCACCTAAGAAAAATACCTAAGGTAAGATACCTAAGATAAATCAACTTATAGGGATGAAAGGTTTACTTTGCTGCTCAGTTTCTGAGGTTTCCTTCTATGGTTGCTTGGCCCTGTCATTTTGTAGCTGGGGCATCATAGTACATCTTCGCGGGAGTGTGTGGAGGAGGGGGCTTGTCCACTCATGAAGACCAAGAAGGCAAAAAAGAGAGAAAAGACCTGGGATACCACTATTTCCTTCAAAGACACATCCCCAGTGATGTCTTCCACTATGCCCTACTTCCTAAAGGCTCCACTATCTCCCACTAGCTCCACAGCCTTCAACGGAGGGGACCTTGGGCATATTTAAGATCCCAACTATTGTAATTAGGGACAGAATTTGAAACAAACACCAGAGAAGAATCTGTGTGAAAGACTTAAATGAGAATCCAAATTAGACTTTTGTGTACTGAATGGAATGTAACTGTAAGACAATGAGGCTGTTTTTCATATATAATTAGAGAATTAGTCTCATTATTGTGAAATCATATGGCAACTATTCTTGTCACGACGGAAAAGCAAAGAATGTTTTAGTTTGCAGTGTCAAGTTTGGTTTTACTAATGAAGAAAATATTTCCATGCCACTTTTTAGCGATCAGAAAATATTACATGAAACAGCCTGGGATTTGCTTCTGAAAAGTTAAAGATTATTTTCTTAATGGGTTGATTTTTCTACCCTAATTTCATCTTTTTCATACTTGGTTACATTTTTCTTCTCTACCAATCTCCAACTTTTGGGTAATGACTAGCAATGCATATCTCCATACCCTAAATAATTCAATGGCAGATTGTGCTAGGATTGTTTAAGGAGTGGGCTGCTGGTCCTTCTCCCATTCTTGTGGTGCTGGGGATCGAACCCAGGGCCTCAGAGAGAACAGAACAGTGCTCTACCAACTGAGCTAACCCTAGCCTCAAAGGTAGTTCCATTAAAAATGATGTTCTTTGGCATCTTATTTTCTATATTAAAAGTACTGTATATCCACATTTGACATTCAACATGCCCACAAGCTGAATTTACAGTAAAGAAAATTTTATATCACATATTTGGGAGAAGAAAATATAATTTTAACACAATAAGATCATATTTAACCTAGTAAGAAGAGGATGGGTATCATTATAGAGTATCAAATATTTGCTATGAAGACATATTGATATAGAAATTGATATTATCATAAACACTTGACAATACTGCTATATTGGAACTTTGGGGATAGAAGTTCAAGGAACTTATTTGAATATTTTTATTCAAACCATTGCTATTAAGCTTATTTAAATATTCTAATGAAAAATATTTGTCTTATTCAATCTGTGCTTAGATTGTAGCACAGTATAACTTAACAAATGTTGCAATACTCACAAAAATATTGTTTCAGATCTTTATTAAATTTATTCTATGTCACAGTGGCTACCAAAATACATAGTAGTATTAGTAAGCCTATTGAGCATCGTTTTGAAATATTGTATTAGAGAAAATGGTTTCTCTATGACAAGGGCAAAAATTGAGATATATTAAGAGTAGTTTCCTGCAAGACCTAAATTCTATAAAGAATGATTTAAGAAACTTCACAGGATGTTTATTTAGTTTCAATTTGTCCTAAAATTTTTGAATTTAGTTTCATTCACAGTTAGTTTTCTATGACAGTCGTAGGCAAAACAAAAATAATAACAAACAAAACCTTCAACATTCTAAGAGAAATAAATTTAACTTTTATGGTTTCAATTGTATTTGAGAATCATGCTCTTTAATTCTGTACCAAAATAATGAGAGCACAAGTCCACAGTGTATTTATTTTCTTTCTCCATATCCTGAACTGACTTATTATTTGATTAAAAACATGTACTAATTTTATTTCTTCTTTCATTAAAATAAAGCAGTGTATTCAATCCCTTGGGGCTGGGATTTGGCTCAGTGGGTAGAGCGCTACGCTGCAGTCTCTGAGGTCCCGAGTTCAATTCCCAGCACCGCAAAAATGGGAGAAGGACCTGGCAATCCCGAAACAATCAGCCGTTGAAAACCCTATGAGGGTCGCTATGAGTCGGATACCGGCTCAACGGCACCTAACAACAACAACAACAACAACAACATTCAATCCCTTATTGTACATCGACAGATAATGGATATTAGGTAAATCTATGTTACTATTATAGATTTAAAGCAGATCTAAAATACACCAAGAAAATAAAACATCACTCGAAGTAAAGACAACTTAAATAAAGGAATACAATAATAAGGATATTAAACACACAAACTTTTCCTACAAATGGACTAAAAAGTCAGCACTAAGCTTTTTAGCAATCAACTAAAAAACCATAATGTGGAGAATTCTATAGGTCAAAGTTAATGTGTTTAAAAATAGACCAATTATTCAAGAGATGTTTATTCTTTGTACTGATTTAAGAAAGAAATGTTTCTAATGGCCTTCACTAAGAGAATATTATAAAGAACAATGTTCTCAGTATGTTCTGATAGTTGAAGAGTTCAGAGGGTCCATTTAAAAACTTAATTATTTAAGAATGACTTATTACATAATAAAATATATGTAGGTTGGGAAGAAATAATTGCATGTGTAGAAATATTTGACTATTAAAAATCTAGATGATATTTTATTAGGGTATCATTAGCAGAATGCTGTTGTGCACCCTCTGAGGCCCTGTGTTCAATTCCCAACACTGCAAAAAATGGGAGAAGGACATGGCAATCCACTCCCAAAGCAATCCCCAAAAAAGCAATCTGCCATTGAAAACCTTATGGATAGCAGAGAAGCACTGACATAGTGCTGGGCATGGCACAGTGGTGGGGAGGGTTTTGTTCTGTTATACGTTACATTGATAATCTTTTGAAGCGATTCAGTTCTCTAGGTATAAATTTTGCGATCAAGTCTCCTCTACTATACCGAAGAATAGTCTGCTAGTCAGGACTAACTGCTGTAATTGCTGTTTCCTGAGACTTTAAAAAATGGCCAAAGGGCATGATCGTTTTGCCTGCATATATAATTTTTAAACTGATGTTTTATTTTTAGCTGTGTTCCTTCCTCTGGAGAATTTTGGAGACCTGTTGGCTCCTCCATATGTGTATTCAAAGATTATGTCCAGAGGAACTTCTTCATCTTCTGTCAGGGACCAAGAGACTTTCTGCTCACCATATATTCTGTTGTGCAGACATATCAGCTTTTCTTAGCAGTTGCTAGTCCATATCAGCTTAGATGACTCACAGCACATGGCTGGAATTTCCGGCAGAACACAAGACAGCCACACTTGAGGTAACTGGCGAGGTGTGCAGCTGTAAGGTCCCTGGTGCTCCAATTTTATGAAAAGCTCATTGGAACAAAAGTATATAGTTTACACACACACACACACACACACACACACACACACACACACACACACACACATTCATTACAAGGGTACATAGTCCAACAGGAATATGCATCGATTGACTAAAGATTGCTTCATGATGATGATGATGTTGTAGTTGTCCTCAAGTCAGGTCTAACTCACAGTGACCCTATGTATAACAGAAGGAAACACTCCCTGACACTGTGTCAGGCCCAGCACTATGTTAGTGCTTCTCTGTTATTCATAAGGTTTTCAATGGCAGATTGCCTTTTTGGGGATTGCTATGAAAGGAAAGGATCGCCACATCCTTCTCCAATTTTTTGCAGTGCTGGGGTCGAACCCAGGGCCTCAGTGCAGAGTAGCACTCTGCCAACTGAGCTAAACCTCACCCTTCATATCATTGCTTTTGTTGAGTTGGTTCTTTGGTGCAGTGCCCCAGTCTGCAGCAAGAGATTTTATAAGGAACAGCCCTAGGAAATAGGTTGCTGTATTGAGCAGAACAATGCTGCCCAGTGTCGTGTTATGAAGTTGCACGGAGAAGACTCTGTGAGCTTTCACAGAGTAACATCTGTCCTGAGCCACATTTTACCCACCCCCATACATGCTATGAATCATGTACCTGACTGGACCATCTTGAATCCTGGCCTTCCACACTCTGTCTCCTAAGGCTCTTCTTGCGCTGAATGCCACAGGATGTCACAAGAATATATGACCTTCTTCCAGCAGGGGTCCTGGGCTGGGATTTAGCTCAGTGGGTAGAGCGCTGCACTGCAGTCTCTGAGGCCCGGAGTTCAATTCCCAGCACTGCAAAAATGGGAGAAGGGCCTGGCAATCCACTCCCAAGGCAATCCCGAAACAGTCAGCCATTGAAAACCCTATGAGGGTCGCTATGAGTCGGATACCGACTCCACGGCACCTAACAACAACAACAACAACAACAACAACAACAACAACAACCAGCAGGGGTCCAGATCCCCAGGCATTTTGTCCATTCACTTCCATCTTGGCTTCAACTAATTTCTTCCATTGGTATCCCTTGATTCCATTTATTATGTTCTTAGTTATTATTTTAGCTTTCTTTTGTATATTGTATAGATTTTTAAAGGGACCTTAAATAATTTATGGAAGTAAGCATGAGAGTTTAAAGAGCAGGGGAAGCGTTGACCTTCCGTTGTTACGGGTCCCTGAGCCTAGGGACCCCTGTGTTCTTTAGCTGCCCTTTGGTGCAGTCAGACCTCACTCAAGGTTGCTCACTGTTGTCTCCACAGGCCTTTTCTGCACTGATGATATTTAAAGCCTTCCCCAGGGAGGATGTGAAACATCCTTGCTGCTGCTTTCGTTTCTTCACGTCACTTAGGCTATGCACTTTAAGCCTATCAATTTTAATATAGAACCTAAGGCTTCTTGGAAGTATTAGATTCTATGAGCTTAATGTTTTTGATGAGTCATATTGTTGCTCCGTTTCTTTGGTGATTTAGTGAAAGACCTGAGCTCTTCTCTGAAACGAACACACGCATTTAATAAAAAAATGAAATGTTTACATGATGATTTTGATAGGAGTTGACAGCAAAGCAGGAATTCTGAGAAATGCGGGTCCTAAATACTGTCAGTAAACTCATTTCTCCTTTGTCAGAAAATACTTCTTACTTAAATGGCACATCCGAGATTTCATACGTCCCAGGAGTTACTTTGGCATTCAGGCTTTTTGAATAAATGAGTACAGGACACTCATTTGTATTCGGCTATCATTTATTCACTCATCCATTTGTTCCTGCAATCAATAACTGCTGCATACCCTGGGTGATTCTAGGACTTAAAGACAGTGGCAAACAATACAAAGCCGTTGTCCGACTTAGCTCCTCCTTGTGGAACTTATTTCCTCCAGGTAGGGGAGGGAACTAATAACAACTAAGTGAGATAGTTGCAGGCAGTTGTGGGTGTGATGCAGAGAAAGAAAGGTGGCCGTGTGCACTGATGACCTTGTGTAAGAGGGGTCAGGGCAGGACTCTGATCATTTGTGTGAGACCTTATAGGGTTCTCCCCTATCCTCTCTGGGCCCGGATAATGGAGGAGCTCCACAAGCAGTTTCCCTGTGGGGAACCCATGGGGACCAGGGTAACACCGGTGGACTGAGAGACACTTCAGGAGGTCTCTGCTTGAACAGCTCTTCTATTGTGTCACACTTAAAAGTGCAGCACAGCACTTACTTAGCTATACGGCCTGCAGCCGGATGCCTTGTGGCATCCGATCCCGTCAGATCTCCGAAGCTTAGCAGGGTCAGGCCTGGTTAGTACTTGGATGGGTGACCACCTGGGAACACCAGGTGCTATAGGCTTGGGAGAGGGACCCAGCAACCCACTCCCAAAAATCAATCTGCCATAGAAAACCCTATACACAGCAGAGAAGCACTGACAATAGTGTTTCACCTGTTGTACATAGGGTCGCTATGAGTCGGATACCGACTGGACGGCACTTAACAACATGCTATACAGCTCTGAGGGTACACAAGTACAATAGCTCGGGGTGTAACAGCTCCATCTGCAGCTCTCTGCAGAGATGGTCTGCTTGGGTCGGCCTCCGGCACTGTTCTGGTCATCATTCCTGTGCTCTCTCTGACTGTCCTCAGTGGTCTTCCTTCTTCTCCTCCGCGTCTTGTCAGTCTTTTCTTCAGCTCTTTTAGTCTCTCCTGAAGTCTCAGTGGAAAGATGAGCGCTCCAAAGACGAATGCCCCAAAGGCAAATGCCCCTGAACATAGAGCAAGCTGTCCTTATATACACTTGTGGGACCAATCAGAACCTTGGTCTATGTTTGAATATAGCCAATCGCAAGCTAGATGCAAATCGAGTGACACTTAGTTACATTGTTTTGATTGGGTATTCCATGTTGCCTCCCCACCAATCAGAGGCCTTCCTTTACTGGCCAATAGGGTGATAGGGCACAGCCTATGAGAAACAGGGGACTAAAACTGGGACACGCCCAGGTCTTACTGGGCAGGGGCCATTTTGTTTTGGACATGTGGGCTTAAACCTAGTACATTTAAATTTTAATTTTCTATTTTGGCCAGATAAGCCTCAAGCCACTTTTTTTTTCTATCTTCTTGCCCCAAATTCATCCCTACAAGATCTGAATGATGATAGGGCATCAGCTACAGAAAGATTTAGGGAAAGAACCCTTCCAGAAGGCTACTGAGGATCCTTAGTGGGAAAAAGTTTTTATTCTTAGGGTCCAATGAAAAACCTACCCAAGCTGAGCTAGGAACCTCAGGTGAAGAGGTGAGCCAGGGGGCTGAAAGGCAGAGGGAGTGTAGATCACTTGGTATCTTTAGCTGTGTGTCTTTTGGGCCCTTGAACAAGTCATTTGGTTTGTCTGGCCTCAGTTTCCCCTTCTCTAAAACGAAGAAAATGAAAGCTACCTCATAGGCTTACTTGGGAAGATTTAGTGTGTAAATAGGATGTTCGAACTGGCACTTCCTAAGAATTATATATGTTTAGTATTAGTACATAATTTATGTGGTACATTGTTCCTCTAGCCAACTATTTATTGCACTGATAGCCTTTTTTTTTTTTTTTTTTGTAATACTTGGAGGTTGAACCCCAGACCTTGCATATACTTTGCAAGTGCTCTACCACTGGGCTACACCTCAAGCCCATTTTTAATTTTTTATCTTAAGACAGGGTCTCACTAAGGTATGCAGGCTGCCTCTGGCCTTGAACCCGTGATCATCCTGCCTCAGCCTCCTGGGTTGCTGGGATTATAGGCATAAGCCTCCACACCCAGCTCTCATAGACCTTTAATGCTAGACTATATCATAGAAATTATGTCAAATCTGATATTTTAGAGACGACACTTGAACTCAGAGGAAGCCAATGATTGAAATAATTTCCCCAAACAAATGAGTAAATGTTTAAATTAGAATCTTTGCTTCTTGACTCTCAGGCCAAGAGCTTTCTTACTGCTAACTAGTCTCAGCCTTTAGCCCTCAACCCAATGGCTTACAGTTATTTTCCTTAGCATTTTTTATAGGATCATATTTACAATAGTATTGTTGAACTTGCATTTTCAGTAGAGACTGAGATAATTACCATGTTGGTTGTGAATTTATAAGCTCATGATTTACTGATAATGGAAAAATTTTTGGAAAGTAGTTAGAACTTTTTTATGAGGTTCATGGTAGCATTTACCCATAGAAAAATAGTAATATAGCCAGGCATGGTGGTGCCTGGTTATAATTCCAGCAA
>VMDO01040413.1:0-11932 GCA_007922755.1 Pedetes capensis | reverse complement strand
ATTTTGCTGCAAATGGCCTTATTTCATTTTTTGATTGCTGAGTAATATTCCACTGTGTATATGTACCATAGTTTTTTTTAATCCATTCTTCTGTTGAAGGGCACTTTGGTTGATTCCATATCCTTGCTATTGTGAAAAGCGCTGCATTGAACGTGGAGATGCAGGTGTCTCTGTGGTATGATGATCCATCTCCCTTTGGGTAAATTCCCAATAGTGTTATAGCTGGGTCATATGGTAGATGTATTTTCAGTTTTTTAAGATACCTCCATATTGATTTCCACAGTGGTTGGACCAATTTACAGCTCCACCAACAATGTAAGAGTGTTCCCTTTTCCCCACAACCTTGCCAGCATTTGTTGTTATTTGTTTTATTGATCTTGGCCATTTTACCGGTGTAAGGTGAAGTCTCAGAATTGTTTTAATTTGCATTTCCCTAATGGCTAGGGATATTGAGCATTTTTTTCATGTGTTTCATGGCTTTACGGACCTCTTCATTTGAGAACTGTCTACTCAGTTCCTTTGCCCATTTGTGTATTGGGTTATTTGTTTTTTGGGGAGTTTTTTTCTTGAGTTCTTTATAAATTCTAGTAATTAGACCTTTATCTGATGCATAAAATGCGAAGACTTTTTCCCATTCCATGGGGGTTTCCTTGACCCTGTTAATTGTTTCTTATGCTGTGCAGAAGCTTTTTAATTTCATGTAATCCCATTTATCTATTCTTGTTGCAATTTCTTGAGCAATTGGAGTCCTATTAAGGAAATGCTTTCCTATGCTTATATGATGGAGTGTATTGCCTATCTTGCCTTCTATAAGTTTTAAAGTTTCTGGTTTTATGTTGAGATCTTTTATCCATTTTGAGTTAACTCTCGTGTATATTGAGAGATGCAGGTAGCTTTCATTTTTCTGCATGCGAAGTATCCTTTCTTTAGAAACATTGCTTTTTCCACTTAAAATGTTATCAAGTCATTTGTAGTAGACATTTTCTTTCAAATGATATCTTTGTAATATTTGAAGAATATTCACCTTCAAACTTAATATTTCTTAAAAGTAAAACATTTCATAACCAATGTCTGCCAGTTGATTTTAAATGCCAGAATGATGCAAAACATCAGAAAAAGGACTAAAATATAGAGGATCCTAGTTAAAGAGGTACTTGTGGCTGGATATTAACTTGAGTCTGCCTAACAAAATGCAAGTAATAACTAGGTGGAAAAAGTAAGAAGAGAAAACATAATTAAGTAAAAATTAATAGGGTTAATTAAATTATATGACTTTAGTACATGTTTGTTGTGAATGAAAACAAAAACAAACGTTACTTCAGTATATACATGTATTGTATACAACCTATATAATACTTTATGATATTAGATATGTGAATTATTTAATATATTAAATGTTTTAATAATTAAAATTTTTATATTTACATCTACTTTTAAAATATAATGGCCTCTACAATAGGGAAAATATAGCTAATAATAGTAGTAGAGGTGAGTCAGTTTGAGGAAAATGTTCCCACACAGGTGAGTAATATTAAAATAATCAGGTGCATGAGGAATGGATTTATAGATGAGGATAAAAGAACTGAATGTCTTTATCTGAGTAGGAGTGGAGGTAGGAAAGGACAAACTCCTCAGGTTTTTGGATGATATATGTACTCAGTAGGGTAGGGCATTCATGACCTCAAAAGTTTAAGGTGGAACCCAGGGCCGTGTGAAGAGCAACCTGGGTTTTATGTCAGGGATGAAGCATGTGTACTGGTTGGGAGAATGGGTTCTTTTTTGGAGGGTAGTTCTTTCTAGAACCTACTCCACTGGACTTAAATGTGCTATAGAAAATATATGTTCCTCTGTGCTGATAGGGATAGAAGGACCAAATGACAGTGGGAAGTTGAAAAGTCCTTCCTCCTGAAGTTACTATGGCAACCAGGCAGAAATCCTCACCACAACTGTATAATGTAGAGACTCTAGTTATCTCATTTTATACGTGAAGAAATTGAAACACAGAAAAGCTAAATATCTTGCTTGGGTCTACACATATAGCTCCAGAGTTCATGCTCTTAGTCACTATGGAACATTCAAGAAAGTAGGACCACATACATGGAGCCACATAGAGGAGGGAAGGCTAGAAATTTAAGGAGGCTGGTCTTGATCTCACAAAACAATATTTATTTCAGTGCATTTAGAGTATTTGAGAAAGGAGTACTGAAAATCACTGAGGAGCAAATGTTGTCCTAGTTATTTAAATTTGTCTTACTCCCTTAATACATGGTTATTCATTATTACAGAGGAGAATAGGTATATGTGATACAAAATCTTAATAGTAATTTACATCTAACAAATGTTTGATAATCAGTTAGTATTTATCATGTTATTAGTGACTTTCCAATAAGCTGTAGTTGCCTCCCAAGCAGTCACACAAAGCCATTATACTTTTATTTGTCAGATGTTCTCCTTCCCAGCTCAATCCTGCTGCTGTTAGGACACATATCCACATGCTATTTAAACTAAGGGTGGTAGAATAAAATGCTTTCTTCACCACAACTCTAAAGGTGGACTTCTCAGACATCTGTAAGACAAAATATTCTTAGTTAGACCTTAAGCTGATGTATGAAGATAATATGCCTGCAGCCTTAGCACTGTGGCATCCGATCCCATCAGGTCTCAGAAGCTAAGTAGGATCAGGCCTGGTTGGTACTTGGATGGGAAGACCACCTGGGAACACCAGGTGCTGTAGGTTTGGCAGAAAGACCTGACAACCCACTCCCAAAAATCTATCCACCATTGAAAACCCTATGAACAGCAGAGAAGCACTGACAACACTGTTTCACCTGTTGTACATAGGGTCTCCATGAGTCAGATACCAACTCCACGACACCTAACAACAACAACATGAAGATAATTTGTAAAACTAAACAACAAAAACTGCTTACTTTTATATACAGCTGCTTAATCACATTATTGGGAGACAGACCCAGCAACCCACTTCCAAAAATCCATCCACCATTGAAAACCCTATGAACAGCAGAGCAGCACTGACAATAGTGTTTCGCCTGTTATATGCAGGGTTGCTATGAGTCGGATACCGACTCAATGACACCTAACAACAACAACAATCACATTATCTGTCCTAAACTGCTAAAAACAATAGGAAAGTAATGTTTACATAAATGTGAAGGCCTACTAGAAGGTTAAAAGGTCACTGTCTCCTCATACTACTCCCATCATTTCTGATACCACCTTCAGGTTCAGAATTTTCCAAAATCACCCTCAGTTTTGGTAATTCCTCCAGAAGGATTCACAGAACTCCCTGAAAGCTATTATTGTCACAGTAACAGTTTATTTCAGGGAAAGGGTACAGATAGAGATCAACTAAAAGAAGAGGCACACGGAGCAGAGTTGAGAGGGTTCCAAAGGTGACATATGCCTTGTCCTCTCCTGGTGGAGCTAAGGTGACTTACTCTACCAGCATTATATGTTGGTGACAGTACACACACACCCCAGAGAAGCTTAGTCAAGTTCTTGTGTCCTGAATTTTTATTGAGACTTCTTCATGTAGGTGTGATTGATTGATTGCCTATACAGTTAATCTGATACCCCATGGCCTGAGGCTCTCACACTACATCACTTGGTTCATCTTTTAGGAGTGGCTACCTCCCATCCTAAGATTATCAAATATGGCCAACTCTGCCTCAGTGTGGTGTAGATTACCTCCCAGAAACCAATGGCAAAGGCCAATCCATTAGTTGGATGAAGCCAAATTTTTCATTATGCAGTAACCAAAGGTGCAGGGGTTTAACTCAGTTGGTAGAAGGCAGCTCTGTGCTCCCTGAGGCCCTGGGTTTGATCCCCAGCACCACAAAAATGGAAGAAGGACTTGGCAACCCACTTCTGAAAAAATCCCTAAATAATCAGCCATTGAAAACCCCATGACTAGCAGAGAAGCACTGGCATAGTGCTGGGCATAGCACAGTGTTGGGGAGTATTTTGTTCTATTGCACATAGGGTGGCTATGAATCAGACCTGATTCGATGGCACCTAACAAAAAAGTTTCTTTACTCAGATCCTTCAGTGCCCCTTCTCCAAATTTTGATCCAGTTTTTGCCTAAAATTAAGCAGTTTAGCAATCATATTGGGTTTCTGTTGATCAAAAGGAATAAAATATATCTCAGTTTTACGACAACATAGATCTATTTCTTCTTTATGCTCCATGGGTAGTGTGGGCTGATTAAGGGCTTTGCTCCACACTTCCTCACTCAGGACACAGGCTGACGGAGCCAACACCATCTAGAGGGTCATTCTGCCATGGCGAAGCAAGGCATGCAGTGAATCCTGTGCTGGCTGTTTGTGTAGGAGTGACACTCATTCCTTCTCACATTTCATTGGCCAGTGCAAGTCCAAGGACTGTGTCTAGTTTGGACATGAGAGACAGTGGAACGATTTTGTCCTATGCCCAGAAAGAGGCAATTATAATAGCCCAAGTTACTACCCTCAGGATTTACTCTGAAAACAGATATACCTGTATAAAAGATTTTCAGCCATTGCTTCTTTTTCATCTGACCATTTTAACCTAATTGAGACATCAGCTTGTGTTCATGGAATTGTGGAAATTCTGCATATTTGCTATCAGCTCTACCTCTTTTCATTTTGCCATTCAATTTTAGACCAGGATTTGTGACTATTACTGGTGTACACCATGAATTCATTCAAAAGTTTATCGGGGGTTGTTTGGATCCCTTGAGTCCTGAAATAAAGTGGAAGACTTTCATCCCATTTCTGTGCAGGAACTTCATCTCTCCCCCTCCCCACCCAGTCTCAACACACCAGACAGATTCAAATGTATCCTTGAGCACTGGGCTCAAATTTCTATAATTTTTGTATGTTGTTTCTATATATCCTAATCTATAGGCTTCTTTCTTTCTTTCTTTCGCTTATGGCACATGGGGATTGAACCCAAGGCCTCAATGCATGTAAGGCAAGCACTCTACTTCTGAGCTACACTCTCAGCCCTAACCCAGGGGTCTTCCATAAGCCTGTTATTGTTTCTGTAATTGATCACTTATTTGCCTCTCCTGTTAAAGATTTGAGTGTAGAAAGGCTGTCTTTTTAATCTATGTATTCCTACCACATTATTAGGCAAAGGTGACTGAATAGATCTTTGTGGAACTGAAGATTATGGAGACATTGAATCCCTAGGATTAACAAAAGAGAGGTAAATCCATACTTACCAGTCAAAATAGGTCTCTGAAAGAGAAAAAAAAAAGTTTTCAATGAATCATATCTGAACATCAAAGTTCTATGAAATAAATAAAAACATATAATAAGATTTAACAAAAACTTTACTTGTGTTTATGTGTCAGCAGCTAGTTATCTGCATATTTTATGTGGTGTATTTGGAGTCCTATGTCTTAGACCAGCTGATCTTAGTTCCAAGGGGCCAGGATGGGTTAGGAGTTGGACAGTACCTCCATCGGGGCTGCGAAGCTGCAGTGGGGCAATGCCAGACACATTCCTCCAAAGAAGAAAGGAGGCTCTGAAGTAAAAAAATATATTCACAATTCCTTATTTTTGTTGTTGTTCTTAATATCTGAAGGAAGAAAATTGAGCACCAAATTTCCCAGTATGTTTCCTAAGATCTTGTGCCTCCTTCAAAGCTTCCTTTATATATGTGGGATATGGAGACAGAGTAAGGGGAAAATAGGAAGGGAAAGAAAAAATTATTTTAAATACTTTGATTCAAGGTGACAATTAAAATGTATTTTAAATACTTTGGCTCAAAGTGACTTACTCTCTAAATCCTTAGCGCCAATGTTATAGACTGTTTAGATATTTAGGTTTTGTACTGGTAGCTTTTTAAGAAAATGAATGTTAATTTACTGATGTGGAAAACGGGTAAGGTTTAGAGATCTCATAGTGGGGAGCCTCCAGCTTTGCAGGTTGCCAGGCAAAACTTCAAGGAATATTGAGATTTAAGTAGGCAGCTGTGCATTTTAGTACCAGAACAAATCCAAGTGTGCATTTGACATTCTAGCATAATTATTAATAATACCCTCTTTGATTCTCAGAGTCCTGGTCTGGAATGATTGTCCTAGCTTTGGGTCATACGGGGTGGAGGATATTGGCATGATGAATAGGAAGGAACCAGATGCCAGAAAGAAGACAGGAAGGAGAATTATCTAGTGAGGGTAATTTCTGCTCAGGATTTTTCCTTAAAAGGCTTCTTGAAGTGCTTTCTGAAATACTTTGCACACTTTCTTCTGACGTATTATTTTTCTTTGGTGTCACTTTTATGGGGCCAGTGTGTCTTGGCATCGCCTGGATTTCTTCTAGGCTCGTGGGCAGTGGTGCTGCATGTGTATGTGATTCAAGCTTAGACAGATTGGCTGTGAATGGGGTGATAAGAATAGAGAGAGACACATACCAGTAGACCAAACTTCCTGTGCACAAGCCTTTGAATACTGTGTTTTACTGTCTGAAATAGCATTCATCTTAAAGCTGGGATCATTTATTCCCTCTGGAATTAAGCAATAGCACTGGCAGCAAATGAAACTATTTTGGGAAGGAGATGTGGGAGGAATTTTGCTATGTATTCCAGTCTAGTCAGAAGTATCTTTCATTCTTTTGAAGAGCATATCATTCACTGGAGCCCTGATAAATGAAAATTAATGGCTTTTAGGCAATTCCAAGTGTAATTAATGCCAAGGCTAATGTGTGTATATATTATTGTCTATGAAGATCAGTGAAGATTGTGTTTCGGGGCTTCCATTTAATTACCTAAAGAGCAGGAAGGAACTTTTCTTTGCAAATTAGCTTCTAATGCAGATGCTGTGGAGGAAGGGTAAACTGTGACATTTTTCCCTGTCCCTCCCTTCACCTGTGCCATTACAAGTTTTTTTTCCCATATTCCTGTGTGGACTTTTCTTTATTGCTGGAGAAGGTTAAAATAAAGCACTGACTGTTGTGTCCCTCTACTGCCTCCCCGTAAAGCTGAGCTGGGTAGGACTTGGCAGCTGGTGGCAGCTGCAGAGATAAATAAGTGTGAGGGCTACTGGATAGAAGGATACAGAAGAGCCTGGGGCTGAGGCTGTGTAGCTGTGAGTGCCTGCCTTGGGAGAGGCCATGAGGAGTGAACTGCAGCTGGAGCCCAGAAGTCCAGGCAATGAAAGGGAGGTGGGAGTTTATAAAAAGTGTACTAGTTCAGTGGACTTTGCTCAAGTTATTGCTCCTTTTTTGGGGGGGGGATACTTTAAAGGGCAGATATAAGTCAGATATGCCTTAAATGACTTCTAACTTGTCATTTAATTAATGTATTTAATGGAAACCAGAGAGTTATACTGGTTTGTTATAGTTTGATTTTTCTGCTTGTTACTATCTCAAATAATACAGAGCTAACCATCTCTGGATTTTGTCTTTACAAATGACTGCATTTGGAATAAGAATGGCAGCCACGTGCCGGTCAATATTTTCCTATTTTGTTACTGATCAACACTTTGTAAAATTTATTTTTTTATGGTGGAATTCAAAGTCTTTTCAATGTGGTAAACATAATCACAACAGATGGTCTTGTTTTGGGTCTCTTTTTTTCACGTTGGCATTGGAATTAATGTGAAGAGTAAAGATATTGAGGCTCCCACCCCAAACAATCCTGTTTTGGTTTATGGGAACTATTTTTTAAACTATTTCCTCTTGTTCACAAACAAGTTATTAATTTCCTAAAAGTTAAAAATCATAAATGTCTACTTGTTTTACATAGCATCTAAGAAGGGGTAAATGGTACTGTTAAAGATATCAATGGCCTAAAAAATGATTCTTTAAATAAAAAAGGAACCATCATTTTATTTTTCAGCTAAATCAATCAAATATTTAATGAGAGCTACATTGATATTTTTTTACTTAGGCTTGATATGAAATATTCTTATTTTAGTGCAACATTTGTACTTTTTCATAAAAGTACCTTTTTTTTTCTTTGTGCATCTAGTAGTAGAATAACATTTCTACAGGAAGGTAAAGAATTCATTTTAAGCCACAAATGCTAAATCTGTAGTGATAAAAGGGCTACATATTGTCCAAGGTTAGTAAGTAGAAGGTGGGATAAATGATGAGTAGAAAATGGAGATTTAAAAAGGTTTTGAAGTTTTTAGAAACTTGATAAATCAAGGTGTTAGTATATGCTGCAGTCAAACCTGGGATATATGAAGAAGGCAGCCAGAATTGAGTTTAATAGGAACATCGGGGTTGCAAACAGTGTCCTCTGGATTGTTAAATACATCTATAAAAGATGATGGGAGCCAGGTGCAGTAGTGAACGCCTGTAATCCTAGTACTCAGGAGGTTGTTGTTGTTGTTAGGTGCCCTTGAGAGTCAGGTCTGACACATAGCAACCCTATGTGCAACAGAATGAAACACTCTCCAACACTGTGCCATGCCTAGCACGATGTCAGTGCTTCTCTGTTATTCATAGGATTTTCCATGGCTGATTGTTTCTGGATTGTTTCACAAGTGGGCTGCCAGGTCCTTCTCTCGTTTTTGCGGTGCTGGGAAGGGAACCCAGCCCAGAGCAAGCACTCTGCTGATTGGGCTAAAAATAGTGGTCACTCGGGAAGTGGAGGCAGGAAAATTGTGAGTTGAGGCCAGCCTTGTCTACATGAATTGTATGCCAGCCTGGAGATACATAGTTAGACCCTGTCTTTAAATAATAATAATAATAATAATAAAAGAAATACATGATGGGAAATCATCACCAACCAAGGGTCTATGGGTTGGTTTGTTGGTTTGCGGAGTGAGATCGTCAGCCTCTTCAATCTTTTTATTTGGAGTGTCTCCACTCTCACACTCTCGCTGACCTTGCCCTTCTGTCTGTGCTCCAGGAGAGACAGCGTCTGGAGACGATCCTCAGTCTCTGTGCTGAGTACACAAAGCCCGATAGTCACTTGTGCACCGGCACCACCGTGGCAGATGTGCAGAAAATCAACAAGGAGCTCGAGAAGCTGCAGCTCTCGGATGAGGAGTCCGTGTTTGAAGAGGCCCTGGTGTGCCCCGACACCAGGTACAGGTGCCACAGGAAGAGCTCTCTCCACGATGCGGATTTGGCTGGCTTTGGGAGCCTCAGTCAGAGCAGCGCCGGCTTCAGTGTGCCTAGGAGCATCAGGAACAATGAAGTGCTTGGCGACCTCACCCGGACTACCCCTCCACCCCAGACTGCCTTTCTGAAGGCATCCAGCGAGTCCTCTTACCTAAGTATCCTGCCGAAGGTAATGCCCGGGAGCTAAGAGACTTGGATTTAAGTCATAAGTCTATGCATGTGCTTTGACCTGGAAACTGGAGATTTTCTTATGCTCATTTTCCTGAATGTTTTCAGTGAAGCTTCAATTTAAGAACTAATTAGCTGAATAAAGTACAGCAAATTAGGATGTTTACCATATAAAGAAATAAATTTATGCTGTAAAAAATGTAGCAGCACTAAAGAGCAGAAACAAGTTTCTCTTCTCTCTGTCCCTTCCCAATTATAAAACTGATTAGTAAACAGTTAAACATAGTTAAGTGTCTTACCTGCCTTCCTAATATTTTGTGCACACACACACACACACACACACACACACACAATGTTCTGTACATTTGCCTCATTAAATGTCTTGAGCATCTTTGAACATTAGTACACACAACTCTATTCATTATTTTCCAAAATTCTAGTGGAAATTGTATTATTTATTAGATTATTTTATGAGCTTATTTTAATTGTACGGATGAAAGGGTTTCATTCTGACATTTCTATACATGTATGTAATGTCCTTGGATCATATTCATCCCCTCTATCACCCTTTCCTCTCGCCCCTCTTCTCCTTTTCCCCTTCTACATCCTAATGCTCCCCCTTTTACTTTCATGTATTTTTTTTCCTCCCTGGATTCCACATATGAGAGAAGACATGTGATACTGGTCTTTGTGTGACTGGCTTATTTCACTTAACATGATGATCTTCAATTCCATTTTCCCGCGAACAACATCATTTCATTCTTCTTTATGGCTGAATAAAAGTCCATTCATCTGTCGATGGATACTTAGGCTGATTCCATAACTTAACTATTGTGAATAGTGCAGCAATAAACATGAGTAGTGTAAGTATCTCTATAATATGCTGACTTTGATTCTTTGGGGTACACACCCAGAAGTGGTAGAGCTGGATCAGATGGAAGTTCTATTTTTAACTTTTTGAGGAACTTCCTTACTGATTTCCACAGTGAATACCTCACCTTCTATCCCCCTCAGCAGTGTGTAAGGATTCCTTTTTCTCACATCCTCACCAGCATTTGTTATCTTTTGTTTTCTTGATGGTAGCCATTCCGACTAGGGTGAGATGGAATCTCAGTGTAGTTTTGCTTCACATTTCTGTGATGCATTGGAGTTGGGTTTAGAGTCAGGGTTAGTGGAAGTACCATGCAAGTTGTTACCATGCAAGTTTTTTGCTAAGAAAATCCATATGTAGTCATCATTCTAATATATATATTTTTGTCCACTTAACCAAATGTATCTATAGGATCACTTACTAAGAGTGAGATGGCCAGGTTAAAGAGTTTATATATTATCCATTTTAGTTGATATAAACAAGTCTCTGAAGACTATATTTCCATATAATACTTTCACTAACAGTTTATGAGCACACTTCATTCTCCATACACATGCCAAATTTGCATGTTGTCACAATTTTTCAACTTTCCAAACTGATAAGTGTTTTAAATTTGTTTATTGTTAATTATACATAAAGTAGGGCATGCTTTCATGTTCTTAAAAGTTGTTTGTAATTTTTGAGCCAGGACCCATGGTGTACACTTGTAATGCCAGCGACTCAGGAGGCTGAGGCAGGAGGATTGCAGGTTGAGGCCAAAGGCAGCCTGCACAATTAAATGAGACACTGTCTCATGATAATAATGAAAAAATTCAAAAGGGGATAGGGGTGCAGCTCAATGGTGAAACACTTGATCGAGGCCCTAAGTTCAACCCCAAATACCACCAAAAAAAAAGTTATGTGTAATTTTTGACTCATTTTATAAAAAATTGTTTTATTTGTCTTGAGCTTTACTGAGTAGTAAGAGCAGTTTATTGCAAGACAGTTAGTCTTTTATCATGAGTGGTCATCCCAATGGCTTTTTAAAATAATACTTTTTGGACATATAAGACTTTAACGTTTGTTTGTAGTCATAATTAGTACCTAGTCTTCTGGTTGTATGTGGGTTTAAAAATGTCTTCCAAATTTGAGGATTTCTTAAGGACACTCTTATTATATTATTTTTTTCACACAGGTTAAGAATTTTATTCCTAGAAAAAATTTTAAAAATTCCCTCACTTCTTTTTTTTTATTTTTTTTGGAAATTTTTAATGTACACCTTAATGTGATTCATTCTGACATGCTTTTCATTGTGACATTTTCATATATGCATTTTGTTGTACATTATTCATATAGGTTCCCCTTACCCTCTTGTACACTTCGCTCTCACCCCCCCATCCCAACCCCCCATCAAAGACTTCTCTACCATTTACTTGTCTTTTTATGGTAATATTTTTCTATATATCCTTGGGTTCCAGTTATGTTTAAGATAGAAACTTTTCTTGCAGTGAACTTTCTTTTTACCTTGTCAGAACCATTACATGCATTTTCTACACCATCTATAATAATACCATTCTTAGCTTTTTTTTCTTTTATTATGATCCGACCTCTGTATAGGATTTTTTCCTTCTTATAATTTTGATTTAGCTCCCACATGTGAGTGAGAACATGCAGTGTTTCTCTTTCTGAGCTTGTGTTCATTCACTTAAAATAATTTTCTCCAATTCCACCCATTTTGCTGCAAATGGCCTTATTTCATTTTTTGATTGCTGAGTAATATTCCACTGTGTATATGTACCATAGTTTTTTTTAATCCATTCTTCTGTTGAAGGGCAC
>VMDO01040412.1:0-11947 GCA_007922755.1 Pedetes capensis | reverse complement strand
GGAAAGAAAACCCTACGAGGGTTGCTATGAGTCAGAGACTGACTCAACGGCACCTAACAACAACAAAAGGAACTACAGAGACTTCATCAGATGCACTGCATGAACCCAGACTACATTTTGGTTTAAAAACATCTATAAAAGAAATTCTTGGCACAGTTGGAAGAATATGAATATAGACTAGATATTAAATGATATTGTGGAATTGCTATTAGCTTTCTTAAGTGTAATAATGGTGTTGTGTGTATGTAGAACACTGTCCTTTTTCTTAAGAGATATAGGCTGTGTGTTTAGTTGTGAATTGATATGATACTACCACTTAATTTCAAAGGGCACAGCAAAATGTGTGTATGTGCATGAGCGTAAGGCATGTGAAGGTTCACTGTATGGTTTTCATTTTTCTACACATTTTACTTTTTTCATATAAATCTGTGACAAAGAAATCTAGGAAATTGTGTCCAGGATGAAAGGATGAGGGAAGAAAAAAAAATATTATTCTGAATGCATTCTAAGAGATGAAACACTAAATCTGAAAGGCAGTAATATGATGGCAGAAGAAAAAACAATTATGAGAGACAGCAGAATGGCAGGATATGAATTTCTGAAGAAAGTGGCCTTCTCTTAAACAGAGGTAAAATTGTTAGTCGTGAGGGCTCAAGCAAAACACGTATAATTCCAAGAAACAATGCCAGCGTGGACTTGAGTGCTTTAATCTGCTGAGTCAACAGTCAAAACAATTACATGGCAACAGAACAGATCACACTCAGACAAGTCAGTAGCCTGCCCACTGGTGTAGCCCTACCTGCTAGATGACACAATCCCTTGCTCTGGCTAGGCCAAAAAAGATCAGTGTGAATACTAATGGTAACAATAATGTTTGACTGTTATTTCAGCTAATTTTCTTACGTAAAAGACCAAAAATATGCTTCTTTAGCCCAAAGAAGTCTGCACACAATCCAACAATATTTTAATTTAGAAGAAAAGTTCTTAATAGGATGAACTTGTTATTAAATCAATTTATGCAACTGAATATAATACGTGTTTCCCTCAAAAAGACATTGATATGGATATGCTTGGCTTCAGAGAGGAAGAGGAAATCATCCTCTTTACCTTTCTTGAGTGTCACTTTCAATTTAGAGTATTAAGCCTCAATGTATATTAAGACTACCTGGGATGCTGATAAAATGCACCCACAACCTGAGATTCCAGTTCTGCTGCCAAAGGTGAGCAGGGGGAGGAACCTGTCCCTGTAATAAGTGCTCCCAGGGACTGTGATGCAGGTATTCCAAAGTTCTAGTAGAGGTCTGTGCTCCCATAAGCAGCAAAGTTTTACTGTGATTAGATAATAATGTAGTATAAGGAGGAATACTGGAGCAAGAGTCAGAAAATCTGGGTGATAGATCTGTCCCTAACTTGTTTGACTTTGGGCAGGTGAATGTCTCTAAGCCTCAGTTTTCTCTAAAACTTGACAAGGACAACACAACATGGTTCTCTTACTATACCTAGCATACATGCCGATTTATACGGAAGTAACTCGAGAGTATGAAGGGCTTAACAAATAAGCATTATATCTTTGAAAAGGGAGCCTTTAATGTTATTTGGTGAGGTTAACATTATGTAATATATTCTCAATAAGAGCTAACAACAGATTAGGCTCTCCTTCATAGGCTTAATCTAATTAAAGTAGTGGTAAGATAAAGTGACATTCTTCTGTATCACTTGACAGTCACCCTGCCCAAAAAAGAGAAAGGTGCAGAGATACTGAGGGCATCACTTAAGCATTATAAAAATTATATGTAAAGAAGGTTTATGTCTTAAGATGCTTCTTACCAAGTCTATCAGTTTGGTGACGGGAACTTCTCGGATTGGCCTTTTCATTCGGCACAAAGCCTCTAAGGATGTACCAAAACAACTTGGGAGGTAATTCCCACTGATGGTTAAGAAGTAATCTTTGCCTCGATCCAGGTGAAGGACAAGAATATCTTCAATCTTATCTTCCCCGGAGTTCAGGATGGTCACAGAGTCTTTGCTGACATATACGTCAAGAGAAATGTCCACTGTTTCGTCTGAAATGTAAGAGATGACACATGATAACACAGAAACTTCCACTGGAAAAGCAAAAATGGTAGGAGAACTGACAGAGAAAGTGTCCTCTAAAAAACCACCAAGCAACAAAGAGGAACATATTGGACATACAAAGGAGAAATCACCAGTATAAGGACAGTGAAGGTGAGAGACATGTGGTTAGCAAACAAGAAGTTAAATTGCGGGGTGGGAGTCCTGAGGAACATGGCAGGCAGAGACCATGGTAAAGGGAAAACTCACTTGGCTCCAAGTAGCCCTCAAAAGGTTCAGCCCGAAGCCATGGCTTGCAGTACTGGCTGTCATTAAGTTTAGGGATGAAAGAAAAATGGCAGGGAACCTGTCCATTGTTGCTGATCTGGAACTTCTCCTTTTGCAGTTGCCGAAACTTCACATTCTCAAACACAAACTGGGGAATAACAGACAGACACAAACATGCATCACTAGTAGGGGAGGTAAGTCAGTTGGATTATTCCATAGAGAATATGAATAAAGAAAAGGGTAATTATTAACCAGATGTATAACTGCCATATGCATTTACTGCCTGAGCCAACTTCACATCATAGACTCATACATTATTGAACTCACATCAGCAGAGAAGGAGTTAAAGGACTTTTGCTCTTTCTCTAGGCTGCTCTGATTGTTCTTGGGATCTTAAGAGAGTAACACAACCTTGGTCTAGGGAGTTCATTCTGGGACCAAGTCCTGGTCCCTGAAATATGAACTAAGCAGGAACTCTGAAATATTAAGTAAGAGTGGCTAACATGAGGGCTTACTAGGAGGCAGGCACTGTCCTAAGAGCATGTATTAACTCATGTAATCCTTACAACCAACCCTTAATCCAGAAAACGAAATGGCAGCTTTGAGGGGTTAAGACACTTCCCGTGGTCATGCATTTACTAAATGGCAGTGCTGAGACTGGAATGGAGGCAGTCTGACTTCAATACACATGGTCTTAACCACTTTGCCTTGATGCCTTTTCTAAGTAACAGTTTCCTTTGTGTTAATAATCACAGTGGGCAGTAGAGAGGAGGCCATGTATTTTTGCTCACCTCCCGCCTGCTGAGTTCTAAGGAAGGAAGGAAATCATTTTCCATTCTGTCCATGATTCGTACAATATCTTCAAAGACTTTCCGATATCTCCCTTCATCCACAACCTTCACCTAAAATAAAATGAACCTTTTTTTCAGTCTTACATTCTCCTAGCTCACCTCCCTTTGAGATTATCAAACAATTGAAACCTGGTCGTTATGGCAATTATTTAAAATAAACTCTAGTATGAACTATGTCCTCAAAAACTTTGATATCTTGTTTCATTCACAACTGTCACCTGAAAGAAAACAGAGCCTTATTTATTATTATGTGCTCTCAACTTCCATATCTCCAATACTCTCTCAAAATTTTTTTAAAAAATCACTAAAGCAAACATAAGTTAAACTAATAAGACTTACAGAAGTATACACTTTACTAAGATAGAGTTAACTGGTTAAATTCTTGGAAAAGTTAAATCTCTAAGTTTAGGAAGCTTGGTAATAATAAGTATTTGGGAAGAGTATTTTCTTGCTTTATTGTTATTTGGTGGTGGAGACAATGTGATGATTGTGGTAAAATGATTTCTTGTACTACACAAAATGGCAATATCAAAATATACCCATTATTGTAAAATAGTATATTGTTGCTGTTAGGTGCCGTCAAGTTGGGTCTGACTCATAGCCATCCTATGTATGATAGAATGAAACACTTCTCGACACTGTGCCAGGCACTATGTTAGTGCTTCTCTGCTATTCATAGTATTTTCAATAGCTGATTGTTTTGGGAGTGGGCTACCAGGTCTTTCTCCCAAGCATATAGCATCCAGTATTCTGAGGTGGTTTCCAATCCAAGAACTAACCATGCTGGATCCTGCTTAGCTTCTGAGATCTGAAAAGACTGGATACCAGGGTGGTACAGCTGTAGACTCCTGATATAGTTGTATTTTTTTAAATATCAAAACTTTATGTAAACCAATGCAAATATTAATATAATTAACAGTGCATTTTACATTTGAGATATGAATTTCCTTTTTTTAGAATAGAAAATGTCACAGAAATTCATGTTAAAAAAGATTCATGTATGTAGTAAAGGTTCTAAAGCAGATGTGAAAAACAAAACATAATCGAACCATGACTCTGAAGTGAACCGAGAATCAAGCACTTTAGCATCACTAGGGTCTAAATTATACATAGTGTTATGTTAAGATGAATTTTACACTTTTACAAAACATTGTATCTTTTTATTTCCAAAAGGTAGTTTACACGTGTCTTTTTATTTTCATAACCTGCAAAATCACCAAAGCAAGGAATATTCTGATCGTTGAGAATATCAAGATACAAAGGATCGATTAACTTGTTTACTGGCATAGTTAATCCCACAGGTGACATGTACCTGGACCCTTCCCAAAATATCAGGTACATGACAGAATCAACTTGAAGAAGTCTTAAGATCACAGGTGCCTTGGCCTACTAATCACAATCTTGGAAGGTGGGGCCCATGTATCTATACTTTTTAAAAGCTCTATAGACAATTTTTATGGCCAATGCAATCTGAAAACCAATGCAACGGATCACAGCACTAAGCACAAGGGTGGAACCCTATCTCAGCTTAATCTCAGCCAGCCCACAGCAAGTCTTCTGAAATTAGTTGGCCACGGAGCAGTTGGCTCCTTTGCTAACAGTCATTGGTGCCAATAGCGGTGAAAATATCTTGTGGTTTTTTAAAGCCTCTAATCACAGCATGCCCAAGAGTTCAAAATATAGAGTGGTTACTTAATAAAAGCAAATCTTTTCTCAGTGAGTTAACATGATTTAATGGCACATCAAGGATAATGAAAGGGGAAAAAACCAAAGAATTTTACCATGTCATGTGTCTTTTAGCATTTTTGTGATCCCTTGTATTATGTATACACACTAACTATATTATATAATTTATGTGCAGCCCAAGACAATTCCTCTTTACTTGGTGCAGCCCAGGAAAGCTAAATGGTTGGACACACTTGCACTTAAATCATTCTTCTTTAAAAGAGGAGCAGGATCAGATACATTGATGATATCTATCTCAGAAGCCCCCCCAAACTGACATAAATACAGAGGAAAGAAATCTACCCCATTATGCTCTTTGCATGCCTGAACTCATCGGTCCTCATGAGGAGGTATCATTATTATCCATATTTTATAGAGGAGGAGATGAAAGCATAGAGATGTCATACAAATCGTCCATGGTCACGTATTAGTGGTTGAGCTGGAATGCAAATCCTAGCAGACTACTAGCACAAAGTTCATCTTACTAAGCACTGCACTAGATATATTGTGACAGATTACATGACCTCAGGTGTGGAAAAATCTACGAGAAATACCATAAATGTACTGGCTGTAGTAAGTCAACAAGATTATAAAATATTATCTGCATACGAACAACACAGGTAAAAACGCAATCGGAAAAAATCTTTATTCATAATAGAGATAAAATATTAAATAACTGGCCATGAAGGCAGGCCAGGATGCAACAGAGTTAGAGAAAAATTTTAAACCTACGCTCCTGGCATTTCACTGCGGTAGGAATGACCCTACATCTCTTAAGGCAATATGCAGTTCTGGTCATATCCACATCAGTCTATGCCTTTGCTCTAGGTGTATACAACCCTCCACCTGGTCTCCCTCTCCTGGTGCTTCCCTTACTGTCTGATGAAAACCTACTGAGCCTGTAAAACTTAGATTTTAACTATTCTTTATGCTACTGATGTTAGGAGGCTCAATTTACCATCAAACTGCTTTGTGTCATGAGAAACCTCAATGTCAATAAAAGGCCTGGCAAGTGAAGTGCTTTAAGGATAGCATTTGGGAGGGTTGAAAACACTAGCTTCTCAATCTTGCAAATGATTATTTGGCTACAGAACATTTATGGCACACTGAATTACTAAGTCTAAATAATACTCTCTATATAGATACTTAACACACAAACAAATAAATGAACAAACAAGTGCTTACCCCAATACGGAAGAGGGAGCTAACAGGCTTGTGGTCACTGGTTTTCAGTTCCATGTGACTCCGGTAATGAAGCTGATTAACATTTGTTCCTCTCCAAAGAATTCGGTCACACCAGGCTGGAACCCGGCATTTTCCACTGTAAATAAAGAAACGAGTTACAAAGAGAACGTACCAATGAGAACATATTAATACACAGTGGTTAGACATGGGTTAGGCCCTCTTACTACATGCTCCCAAAGAACCATGTATTTCTTCATGAATGGCCCCAAGCATCCTCTCCACTGCACTGAAAGTTCTCTTAAGGGATTGTTTCTGCTTGTCTATTACTGAATTCCTAGCACTTAACACAGTATCTGGTACACAGTAGATGCTCAATGAATAATTATTTAATGAATGAATAAATAGTTCCCCTATGATTAGGATTACATGCTTGACAATATCACCACAGGGAAAAACATAATAGGACCTTAAAATATCCTCAGAAGGTCAGGATTCTATTCTGAACATTCCCTCCTCCTTTGCTCTGTGAACTGTTATGGCATTTCACAACAAACATAACTAATCACATCTAAAAATCCAACCATCTATTTCTAGACTGGGCTTAATCTTTGGAGAGGACTAATAGAGATTTCTTTAAACATGGACTTTTATGGACAAATCTAGCTGTTTCTGGTAGAGATGAACTAACATCTATGCATTTAAGTCTGAGCATGTAACAATCCGTAGAATATCAAAGGTAGAAAAAGACCTATTCATCATTCTATTAAAATAAACAATGCCTTGTCACCTGATTTAGAAGGTGACACAAATACGCATTTCTTATCAGCAGCTATTCAGTTGGATCTCAAGTCAGGTGACTGGAAGAAACAAAGCCAAGTGTACAAGAGCTATCAGTATCACTTTTCATTTGCTGACCAGCTCCCTCAGCACATAGAGATACAGACTCCTTCCACCTCATCCTACCCCAGTGTTCACAGTCTGAAGCAGCTGAGTATGCCTGGGGATTCTCTTTCAAGCTTCTGTGTTAAGCCAGCTAGGAAACTATAAGAAACAAAGAAATAGTAGGTAGAAGATAAATGGGTACGAAAAAAACCTTACTGACAGGGATACTTTACTGTTGTGATCAGGAAATCAATGGAACTCCTAGACAGTAGTTCTCACTTTTCTCCAGCTGCAGCAGATATAGGGTCCAGGCATAAGTATTTTAAAAAGCTCCCCAAGGGATTCGAATGTGTTCTCAGGATTGAGAACTACTGTGCTAGAAGAAACTTTCATGGCTCTTTATTTTCACCTTCTGACATTATTGTTGTTGTTAGGTGCCATCGAGTCGGTATCTGACTGACAGCAACCGTACTTACAACAGGTGAGACACTATTGTCAGTGCTTCTCTGTTGTTCATAGGGTTTTCAATGGCGGATTGATTTTTTTTGGGGAGTGGGTTGCCAGATCCGTCTCCCAAGCCTACAGCACCTGGTGTTCCCAGGAGATCTCCCATCCAAGTACTAACCAGGCCTGACCCTGTTTAGCTTCCGAGATCTGACGGGATCGGATGCCAAAGGGCTATAGCTGCAGGCTTCACCTTCTGATATCCTGAGTTAAATAGCTGAGAAGTAGTTTTAGGGAAAGGGCAAGAAGAGGGCAATATATAAGAAATATGGACAAAGATCAGGAAGACAAAAATCTAAGCAAATATCTTGAGGTGACAGAAATAAGGCACTGCAGACACCCCACAAAACTTCACCAGCTTTGACATACAAGTAACACTTCCCTAAGATAAGCTTACTCTTGAGTGCATAGAAATTATAAACTCTGCTGTAACAGCACTGAGCCATTAGGTTTTTATCTTTGCTTATGGTATGACATAAAAAAATATTCCTAGGACTGCCAGTTTAAAAAGGTGGACTGAAAGCAGCCTCTGTGTGACATGGTAAAACAAAGGGGTTAGAATAGGAAGGAATGGAGCCTTTTCCATAGAAAGAAGATCTGGAAATGCACAGAAACCACAAAGGAGACTATTAGTTGGTCCCAGATAGCAAAACGGAGCTGAACAGTGAGAACAACTGATCAGAAGGCATGTCCAGCAGCAGCTTCCAGTGGGGCAGGGGAAACAAAACCCTCATCTAAAGAGGTAAACCAGCCAGCCCTGGCCGTCAGACTTGCAGTCTCACAGGATAATCCCGCAGTCCTTGAAGCCCTTGAACTTTTCCAGGGACTTGCTAAGACAGTGGCTCTCCCTGTTTGAGAGTTCAGTATTGGATAAGTGACTCTCTTTCCCATGCTCCCTCTCTTGGAGGGCTTTTAACCTGTACTGTCTTGAGAGGGAACCTATTGTGTGAGACTGAGCTATCCAGGGGGCCTGAAGAAAAGAATTATCACCTGTGCACAGCCTGGGGGTAACCTGCCACAGCCCCCACCCCCACATGCTACACACTTGCAGTGAGCAGCTGCAATTAGCTGAGAGATAGGACATTGACACACTGAGAGGTTGAGGCAGCAAGAGACCTGGGAAAGTTGCTCAGAAGCAAGCCCTACTCACTGGGGGAGGAGATGACTCCATCTCCCGAGGGGAGCTCTGGAGACTGTCAACTCTGAGCTGTGATCAGATAAAAAGATTCCATCCTTAACTGACCATCACGTATACCTACTAGACTCCAAAGAGGCCACAGAAAGAAGCTAATCCAGTATTTTTCTTCTCTGTTTGCTTGAGGGTGTTGGCTTTGTTTTTCTCTTTCTTACTTTTCCCTTCCTGCTCTACATGGGTAAATGCAGTGCCATGATGCAGTATCCCCAGTCTTTTCCTTGTTTTTGATTGGAGACAGGATCATATTGAATTGCACAGGCAGCCTCTGGCCTGGGGCTCAAGAACCTCCTGCCTCAGCTCCCAGAGACACTGGAGCTTTAGGGGAGCAACCTGGTGTCTGCCTCTTTTTTATTGTTTTGTTTTGTTTTTGTTTTATATTTACTATTTTTCATTGTTAATTTTCATTTCCTCGATTCTCTTTTTAATGTAATCATAATCTCTTTTTTCTTCTTTAGTATTTTTTCTATCATTTTTCAGCCTCCTGCTTTTTTCTATATCTGTCTTTTTCTATTTCTATTTCTATTTCTCTCTATATATTTACTTTTTGAGACAGGGTCTCGCTAAGTTACGCAGACTGCCTCTGGTCTCGAACTTGCGATCCTCCTGCCTCCGCCTCCCAAGCTGCTGGGATTACAGGTGTGCGCTACCACGCCTGGCTCTATTTACTATATTTAAATCTTTTAGGCTCACTATTCCTTATTGCTCTGCTTATGTTTACCTAATTCTGTTTATATATCTTTTTCCTTATCATGCAATCATTTCTTTTTATCTTTAGCTCCTTTCCCTCCCTCTTTCTAACATGCATTTCCTTTCTAGACTGTCTTTTTCCTTTATTTTACTTTACCCTTGAGGGATCCCCCTGTTTCCCTTTTTTTTGTCCCCCTTCATACTTCAGGCAAATACTATTTATATCTTCAACCTAAGTATTTTGTAACTTCATAGATTACTCAATATAATTATTGCCATTCTCTATTATATGGGCATTGGTGGTGCAGCAGTTGGCTTTAAGTGAGTTTTCCATGTGTTTCTATATATTTTGTTGGGAATTGTAACTGGTATAGTGGTTTCTTTCCCTCTCTGGGACTGGTACTTGAGCATGTGATCTCAAAAAACAAAAACAAAAACAAACAAAAAAAACCACTCACTAAGAAGACCCTCAAGTAAAATATCAAGTGATATCTACCTCTTCAGATGCAAAAATCACAAATCAGAAACATGAGAAACATGAAAAAACAAGGCAACACATCTCCTCCCAGAGACCATGATTCATTGACCACTGAATTCAAAGATACTGAAACAGTAGAAATGTCAGAGAAAGAATTTAAAAGTTTTCTTATAAAAATGATTAATGACTTCAAAGAGGACACAAACAAATAAATGAATGAAGTAAGAAAATCAATACAGGCTTTAGCTCAGAAAGTCAACGATGTATAAGACAAAGTCAGCAAAATGGATGAGAAATTCAGCAAGGAAATAGAGATTTTGAAAAACATAAACCAGAAATGTTAGAAATGAAGAACTCAATAAACCAAATAAAAAACGCAGTGGAAAGAACCATCTGTAGACCAGATGAAGCAGAAGATAGAATATCAGGGATGGAAAATAAGGTTAAGGAAATACTACACTCAGATATCGACAAAGAAAAAAATTAAAAGAACATGACCACAATTTTCAAGGACTTTGGGACATAATCAGGAGACTAAACCCAAGAATCTATGGGGTAGAAGAAGGAGCCTAGATAAAAACTAAAGGTATAGAAAACTTATTTAGTAAATTATAGCAGAAAATTTCCCAAATCTGTGGAAACAAATGGACGTCCCACCAGAAGAAGCATTTAGAACACCAAACATGACCCCAAAATAATATCCTCATGACACATAATAATTAAAATGCCAAGATTACAGAACAAAGAAACAATAATAAAATCTGCAATTGAAAGACACCAATTCAGTTATAAAGGAAAACTCATCAGAATTACATCAGACCTCTCAGCACAAACCCTAAATTCTAGGAAAGGATGGAAAGATATGCTTCAAGTCCTGAAAATAAATAGTTGCAAACCAAGATTATTATATCCAGCCAAGTTATTGTTTAAAATGGATGGAGAAATAAAGACTTTCCATGACAAGCACACACTAAAGCAATAGATGACCACCAAGCCAAAATGGCAGAAGATACTTAGAGGGATCCTACACACACAACAGCAAGAAAGACAGTATTTACCACAAAAGCACAGGAAAAAATAAATTCCATGGGAAGAACAGGCAAACAAAAGAGAACTAGGAAGAATTAATCATGTTTGACTTAAAAAAAAAACAGCAAAACCAGAATATAAATAAGGGAGAAAGAGAAGAAAGAATAGTTTATGAACCAACCAGGGAAATACCCAACCCAACAACCAGCAAACCTTTCTTAATAATAACCCTAAATATAAATGGTCTTAATGCTCCAATTAAAAGATATAGATTAGTTGACTGGATTAAAAAATAAGATCCAACAATTTGTTGCCTGCAAGAAACACATCTTACTGGCAAGGGCACCCACAGACCGAAAGTGAGAGGATGGATATTGATATACCAAACAACTGGAAGCCTAAATCAAAAGGAGTAGTAGTCATCCCTATATCAGACAAAGTAGACTTCAAGTTAAAACTAGTCTAAAGAGACAAAGAAGGTCACTACATATTAGTAAGAGGAACAATTGACCAATAAGGCATAACAACTGTAAATGTATATGCAGTGAACATCAGTCCACTCAACTTCATTAAGAAAACACTACTGGACTTAAAGGGACATACAGGTCAAGATACAATAAAAGTTCATGAATTCAATACCCCAAACCAACAAAGAAACTTCAGAGTTAAATACCACAATAGATCAAATGGACTTAATGGACATATACAGAGTATTCTACCCAAAAGAATACAAATTCTTTTCTGCAGCACATTGAACACTCTCTAAAATAGATCATATTTCAGGCCATAAATCAAGTCTTAACAAATATAAAAAAATCAAAATAATTTTGTGTATCTTGTCAGGCCATAACTGGATTAAAACTAGAAATGAATAGCAAGAGAAATTATAGATACTATACAAATATATGGAAAATGAATAATACACTCTTAAATGACCAATGGGTACTTGTAGAAATCAGAGAGGAAATTAAAAAATTCCTAGAATCAAATGAAAATAAAAACACAGCAAAGGCAGTGCTAAGAGGGAAATTTATAGCAATAAGTGTCTACATTAACAAATTAGAGCAAGCT
>VMDO01040411.1:0-11948 GCA_007922755.1 Pedetes capensis | reverse complement strand
TATATATGTATATATATACATATATATACATATATGTATATATATATACATATATACATATATATATGTATATATGTATATATATATATATGTATATATATATATATATATATATATATATATATACATATATATATGTATATATATATATTCTCCTTGTGGTTGAACCCAGGGTCTTGCACATACTTTGCAAATGCTCCACCACTGGGCTGCACCCCTAGGCCACTTTTCTTTCTTATTTTCAGTTATGCAGGCTCCCACTGGTCTTGAACTCATGAGCCCACTGGCTCTGCCTACTGAGTCACTAGGAATACAGGTGTGTGGCAATATACCTGGCTTGTTTATGATATTTTTAAAGGTTATTTTAATGTGATAAAATATTTTGCAAAATAAGAAAAGGAGAACAAGCTCAAACATGCTACCTTGTTATTTTGAAGTTTCTCATTCATATGATTTTTTATGAGGAAGAACATCATACCCACAAAAGATTTTAGTAAAGATGATGTTATCCTTAGGGGAGTATCTAAGATAGCTTGATAACATTGTAGCTCCTCATGTAATTCAGAAAAATGTAAAATTATGATGAAGTACATTTTCTCAGATTTTAATGCATACATAAGGATGAAAATATAATTAATCCAATTGCGTTTCTTTGAGATGCTTCCTACACTTCTAGCCAGCAGAACAATGCTAATTTCTAGCCCCTCTTTTTTTTTTAACAGAAATAAAGTCTTTTTAAACATTCTGCTTTGAATCTTTTTTTTTATTTCCTTTTCCTCCTCCTCAGGAGAGTAAAGCTCCAAGCTCTATATAAGTGAATATAAAAGACTATATAAAACACAAAATGATAAAGTTTACAGAGAAAAGCATTAGGTTTTAGACTACAATATTATCAGCTTGGGGCTAGAAGAAACAGAGGTCTAAAGGTTTACAGACTGAAAATGAAAGCACGTACAAACACCTAGCTCAGAAAATTAGGTCATGTTAACAAAACCATTTGACAGCTCAGTTTGCATCTGAAAGTCCAATGTTTGAAGAAATGTGACTATTTTAATGGCAGGGTGGTGTTAGCATTTATAAAAATGAGGCCTGACGCACTAAAAATAGTCTCCTTTCCTTCTTGTCTTTGTTCTTCTAATTATTCCAGATTGTTTAAAAAAAAATCTGTCTTCATCCTACACCTTACTTCTCACCCAGCAGTGGTCCCTAATTCAGAACTAATTTTAAAAGGTCAAACCTAAGAGTGGAATTATCCCAAGAACCCATGACTATGCACCAATGTTGCTGAGTAGCTAAAGGGTACACAGGTTTTGGCTAGGCACAACATATTTCATTTAATAACCAGGGTCAGTGAGAGATAAACAGATGACTCAATTAAATATACAAAATTCAAATTAAAGAAAAGAAGATACTGAGTGCTTTCTGTACTGTAAAAGTACACATTTGAGAAAGGGTCCTACCCTTTGTCCTTGCCTAATACCTAAAATATATTAAAAATAATTCCTTCTGTCAACACTTATTAAGCAGGGCAATTTTCAAGGCATAGGGGATATAATTATGCAATGACAGTTAAAATCTCCTCATAAAGCTTATATTTAAGGAAAAGGAGAAGAGTAATAAAAAATAAATGAAGTATATATATTGAGGTGGGGCTGGTATTTAGGTCAGTTGGTAGAGCGCCACTCTGCAGTCTGAGGTACCGAGTTCAAATCCCAGCACCACAAAAACAGGAGAAGGATGTGGCAACTCACTCCTGAGACAATGCCGAAACAATCAGCCATTGAAAACCCTGTAACGTTCGCTATGAGTCGGACACAACTCGACGGCACCTAGAACAACAACAACATTATACACTTACGAGAATAGAAAAAATTGACAATACTGATGAACAACATCAAATGTTAGTAGAAGTATCATTACAGATACAAATGTAAAATGGCATAGCCCCACTGTAATTCAGCATAGCAGCTTCTGTTAAAAGTAAACATACTCGGGCTGAGTGTACAGTTTAGGGATACAGCACTTGCAAAGCACAGAAATGCGAGGCCCCAAGTTCAACCCCCTGTATCACAAAAAAAAAAAAAAACACCAAACCTAAAAATCTAAACATGTTCTTACCATATGCCCCAGCAATTGCACTCTTTGGAACTTATTCAAAAGAGTTAAAAACGTATGCCCATGCAGAAATGTACACACAGTTGATTTTAGCACCTTTATTCATAATTGTCAAAACTTTTGCAAACATATCCTTCAGTAGGTAAAAGAATAAATCAGCAATAGTGTGTCCACACAATGGAATATTATTCATTGCTAAGAAGAAATGAGCTATTAAACCATGAAAAGACATGGAAGAAACTTAAATGCATATTACTAGGGAAAAGAAGTCAATATGAAAAGACTACATCATGTGTAAGTCTAATTATCTTACATTCTGGTAAAGGCAAAATGATGGAAACAAAAACAATAGTAGTTGCCAGGTTTAGTGGGGAGGGCAAGATGAATACGCAGAGCACTGAGAATTTGGGGGGTCATGAAAATACTCTGTGTAATAGTATAATGATGGGGACGTGGCATTAAGTACTTGTCCAAATTCAAAGAATGTACAAAACCAAAAGTGAACCCTAAAGAAAACTATGAATTTTGAGTGACAAAGATACATGAACATAAGTTTGCTAACAGTAACAAATGTACCACTGTGGTATGGATGTTGAAACTGAGGGGCTATGCACGTGGGAGGACTGCCAGAAATTTGATACTTTCCACTCAATTTGGCTTTAAACTTAAAACAGCCCTGAAACAGTCTTTGAAAATTAAAACTTGCTTAAGCTTCATAAGATCCTAACGCACAAAAATCTGATAAAAGTATGCAATAACTTCCCGACTTACTTATACTTCATATACGAGAAACAATCATATCATTCTAAAATCTTACAGTAAACACTTTACTGCTTGTCTTTGAAGTGCAAATATTCAGTGGCTTTTTCAATAAACTGCCATTAGAATCATGAGTATCAATTATTTAAATACAAAAAGGATATTAATTAAACCAAAAGTATCCTGAGATCTCTTGGTTAAATATTGAGATGATCAGATGTATATACAGAACACTTTTAATCCCACACGGTAATTTGGGGTTAGCAAATGTTTATCTTTTTAATGCATAAAATTAATATGCATCAAAAATAATAAAAAGTGTTAATTTCAGAAAATCTAACAGTATTTAATATTATATACATATCAATTTCAATGTGGCTTTAGTTTGATCTATAAATATCCTATGTTTGCATGTATATTCTCTAACTTTTTTAAACCCTTGGTGGGAAAGCATCTAACAATCAGGACCCTACATTATTCCTTCTGCATGGACACTGATTCTTTACACTTAGAATGCACTTATAATAACATTACAAATAATACCTTTTATCCCCCTCACAATCCTACATGTCTGTGATTAAATTCAACAAGTAAGGCTTCTGAAAGTTACAATATCTCACCTGTCATATACACATCAATAGATCATCTTTTCTCTCCTTTGTTGGCACTTGCTTTAAAATCACTCAGGATATAGGTGATCTTAAAATGAGAATCAAAGCTTTTGCCAAGAACTATGATATTAAAGAATCAATAGTGAATGCTATCAAACTGTACATGATGCCAATAAGACAAAATCAATAAGAACTGCATCTCTCTTTTCTCAAGGAAACACTATATTCCAATCAAGTCACATACTCTATCCACATTGCAGACATTTTAAGCCACAGTTTCAAAACCAAAAAAATTTAATCCCATAAAATTAAGAGTCTATGAGGAAATAAATTCTTTATAACAAAGATATTTTCAGTTAAAGATTCTTCCTCATTAGACAGTCATAGAAAATTATAGAAGTCTATTAATCTCCTATCTTCCATAGGATTGCTCATATCATTTTAGACGAATTATAACAATATTGTAGTAAGAAATTACCATGCCTTAATGTAAGACATGCCAACTGACCCATACTTATAAGTCAATACAGCTAAGACTAGGGACTTTGCTTTTCTAGAAGGGCTTTATTCATGTGATGGTTGTCTAGCTATATATTGGGACGAGTGAGCCTGAAGAATTTCATCATCTGGTGGTGGCAAGGATCCAAGAGAACAAGTGAAGGCATTCAAGGTCTCTTGAGATCTCAGTTTAGAAATGGCATTATGCCAGTTTTACTACATTACATTTGTCAAAGCAAATCACAAGGTCAGACACAATTCAAGAGGTGGGAAAGTAAACTGAACCTCTTCAAGGGAAGAAAAGAAAAGACAACAGAAATGGGTGTGAATGTAAGAGGCAGGTTACTAAGGCTGGAGCAAGTAGTAAAGTATTAGGAGATGAGCTTAGAGAGGTAGGCTGAGGGAGATCAATAAAATAAGCAGGGAGACCAGATAAGAGGATATTGAAATAATATGCAAATAATTCAAATTTTTGATGTTCAAATAGCAAATTTCCTATATACATTGCCTGAAAAAATTTCACTGTAATGAGTAAGCACCTGAAACTCAAGTCATGGCTTACCAACTTCTCTGAATATCATTTGTGTTCATTTTCTAATCCGATTTTCTTGCCACCAAGAAGAGTTTAGGGCTTTTTCTCACAAATCAAAGTGTGGATTAAAAATAGTAAAATTTGAATATGTAGCAATTTCTATGCCTGCACCCATGCCACTGTAGCGCCTGATCCCATCATATCCCAAACGCTAAGCAGGGTTGGGCCTGGTTAATACTTGGATGGGAGATCTCCTGGGAACACCAGGTGCTATAGGCTTGGGAGAAGGACCTGGTGACCCACTCCCAGAAAACAATCAGCCATTGAAATCCTATGAACAGCAGAGAAGCAATGACAATAGTGTTTTGCCTGTTGTATATAGGGTCTCTATGAGTTGGATAGCCTGCAGCCGTACCCCTGTGGCATCTGATCCCCTCAGATCTCGGAAGCTAAGCAGGGTCAGGCCTGGTTAGTACTTGGACAGGAGACCACCAGAGAACACCAAGTGCTGTAGTCTTGGAAAATGGACCCGGCAACCCACTCCCAAAAATCAGTCTGCCATTGAAAACCCTATGAATAGCAAAGAAGCACTGACAAGTATTTCCCCTGTTATATGTAGGGTCGCTATGAGTTGGATAGCGACTCAATGGCACCTAACAATGAGTTGGACACCGATTCAATGGCACCTAACATCATCAATTTCTACACTTAATTCTCAATTTACATCAAATAATTTTTAAACTTCAAGTACACATATAAAATTGAGACATTGTTATTATTTTTAGAAAATCACAAAGGTCTAGTTACCCAAAAACCCACAATAAATGATACACTAAACCACCAATCTAGTTACCAGGTAATTAGCCATTGAAATAACAACGGGAACATAGTAATTTTTTCATAATAATTAAATCCATATACTTGACAACATGTTTTAATGCATGATATCTGGGACATATATGGACTGTTGTCCTTGTAGACTCACCTGTTTTTCCTCACTGTTCATTGATTGTACAAGAACATGTTGTTGACTAGCTCAGCTTTATCTTATACATTTTCCCTTTATGTTATAAAATATATGTCGAGCCCTCCAAAATATTTTTTAACAAAACCTAATAGGTGCTATGTAACTAATCCCCAGAGTTTCAAAATATAACAGGAAAAGTGGAATTTTTATTTGTACCTTATCTATAAACATAAGACTTAGAATTGCTTGAACTACAAAAATAGTAAATAAGAAAATGATGTAACTTGCTTGCATTTCTTACATCTATATCTTTATCATTTCAACTTTTTCTGTGTATATTTCAGAAGCAATCTTGAGAGGGCATCATTAACATACTGGAATCTTGAAACAGAGCCATAATTACACTGTCCAAGGCAAAAAAAAAATCAAGAAAGTTATCCGATTTTATAAGTTCATTGGAACAAAACTCTGTCCCATACCTTGGAAACTTATCCGAAAAATTCTCATTATCTCCAAATAATTAGACTTTTTCATTTTCTTTCAATTCATACTGCCAAGCTATTATTGAATGAAGGATAATTTTATAATACAGCAAAGCTTATCCATGATTCCATTCACTCAACAAACAACTGAGTACAGTATATGCAAATTTCCTTGATATATTTAGATTAAAATCATTGTTTTGTGTGATAATTAGGGGAAAGGAGAAAAGAACATTTGTTGATTATCTGGCATGTGTTAGGTTATTTTGAGGTGCATTTCAAATTCTTACAGGAACTCCAAGGGGTCCAATAGTTAAGTAATTTGCCCAAGGTCATGAGCTAAAATATGGTAGAGCTTGGATTAAGCACAGAATTATCCAATATCACACCTACACATTTTCCACTAAACTTACTTTTAATTGACACAAAATACTGTTCAAATTCATGAGGTCAAATTTAACTTATATTTTATAGTTGCTGAACAGTTCATAAAACATAGGTAATAAAATTAATTTATATAGCCACACGTTAAAACTGTTCATACATTCACACCATAATACCCCCAGTTCTGGTTACTTCTGTTCTAGGCTTCATACTTATCAGGCCACTCCAATAATATAATCATAGCATATTTATCCCTGAACTTCCTCAGTAGCTAAACATACAAGGTTCTAAGTTATGGCTAGAAAACATTAAAACTTTCCTAATATTGATAAATACCCTGAGAGAGGTGACAAACCAGGGAAGGCCAGTAAATTTGTAGTATTACCTGAGATAGGGTTGGGAAATCAGATCATTGCATTTCTTCCTGTATTATCTACATCTGAGTCCTATATCCACTGCAGCTCGTTTGTTTATCTCAGAATTGGGCATCTCAGAATTTAGATAAATGCAATTACTGAACAATTGCACTTTATTTTATTTCCATAATAATAAGAATCTTCAAATATATAGTCAAATTTAAGTGCCTAAAGCCAAGTAAATATGCTTATTTAAAAAAGCTTTGATCTCTCAGGTAATCTATGAAACATTCCTGGAAAAAGCACACTACACAGAAACCAGTGACAGCTGACCTGACCTTTTGCTTGTCATAGAAAAGAAATATCTTTTATCTCATACATATCAGATTACCACATACCAGGTTTTATCAGATGTATTCTAAAATCTCTCCTCAGTCAAGTGTGATGTGCTCCAAAGGTGGAGAATCATTGCTTATATAATGACTGTCAATTGCCATTTTCCTACTTTTTAATTTACACTAGAAAGAGAGGCTTTTGTGAGCATGAGGCTTTTCTCTGCTTGTGAACCAATTTTATGCAAAACGTTCTTAGTAATAGTCTATGATTTAAAAAATATTTATCAATTTACTTTATATTCCATCAACTATTTGTGTACTAGAAAGTCTGCTATTATCTCTAAAATGTGTCTCTGTGTGTTCTAATTCCAAACTCATTATATGTAGTACTTGGTGATCAATTTAGTCTATGAGTTGTATTTTTATATAAATTATCATGCTAAGTTATGCATTATGGTATAATATTTATGAGAAGTTCTCAATCTCCTCATCACAAAAGACTTTGTGGTGAGCACAATAACTGTAAATGCATCTACTGTTAGACTATTGGAATACTAAGCACTGCATATTTGCGACAAGAAAAATTGAAAAAGATATTTAACAAAGATTTATATGTTTCCTTAAAGCTAAGGATATTAGAACATTCAGATAGTCATATTTTGAACAAACACTGACAATATTTTTCATCTTATATTGAAAATTGTTTTGTTCTGAAGTCCTCTGCTCTCATTCCAGTCTTAATATTCAGTATATGTAATGATATACTGAGAGGGCTGGGATTTAGCTCAGTTGGTAGAGCACTGCACTGCAGTCTCTGAGGTCCCGAGTTCAATTCCCAGCACCGCAAAAATGGGAGAAGGGCCTGGCAATCCACTCCCAAGGCAATCCCGAAACAGTCAGCCATTGAAAACCCTATGAGGGTCGCTATGAGTTGGATATGACTCGACGGCACCTAACAACAACAACAACAATGATATACTGAAGTAGATTTGTTCAGAAACAGGACTATCATAAATTATATTTCCATTGGAAATAAGGTTCCATGCCTGTTGTTCAGATGATTTGGAAGACATAACCTATGGTTTGCCCACACCTCCAATTACTACTGTATCTCTCACATTCTAATTTTCAGCATTTCTATGCCAGGTGATGACTCCGTTGGGGAGTACAACATAGACCAGCAGTTTGTCTTCTTACAACACGGAAAAAAGTGATGAGGTCCAAATTAATACAGAGATATACTTTTTTTTGCAGTGGTTGGGAGTTCAACCCAGGACCTCACACAGACTTTTGAAAGTGGTCTACCACCAAGCTGCATCCTCAGCCCATTCTTTTATTTTTTATATCAAGTCAGGGTCTCACTAAGTTATACAGGCTGCCTCTGGCCTCAAACTTGTGATCCTCCTGCCTCTGCCTCAGGAGTACTGACATTACAGGTGTGTACTACCATGCCCAGCAAAATATATATTCTTTATTAAATTTAGCTGAAGTGATTTTTGTACACCTAAGAATAAATTTGTAAATGGGATAGACTTTAAATGCTTTAAAGTTTTTGTGTTAAAATTGTGCTTGCAGATGAAATCTGAATAACATCTATATTGAAGTAACTGCATTGTACCAATGCCAAATTTTTGTTTTAATAATATTCTATAGTTATGTAAAATGATATTATTGGGAGAAAATGGGTGAATATCATGAGGAAATTCTAATGTTTTTGCAAAAGTATAATGTTTCTACCCCGTCTGCCAGCTTGTCGTGCTGTGGGGTCTTGCATGTTGCTGTGATGCTGAAACCTATGCCACTGGTATTTCAAATACCAGCAAGGCCATGCATGGTGTACAGGTTTCAGCTGAACTTCCAGATTAAGAGGGACTGTGAAGAAGGACCAGGCAGCCCACTCTCAAAGCAATTACCATTTCAAACCTTATGAATATCAGAGAAGCACTGTCAAATAGACCAATGTAAAATGAGCTCCCCTCCCAGGCTGGAAGGCATTCAAGAGATGACTGAGGAAGAGTTGCCACCTCAAAATAAAGTAGATCTTAATGATGGAAATGGAATAAATCCCCTGAGACCTGTATTTGCTGATATGACAAGACTCAAAAGGAAACGAAACAAAGTGGCTACAACATTGCCTTCAAACACAAAAAGACCATGTTCATTGCAAGGTGTTGGGTAGTGTTTCCTTGTGTTGTACATAGGGTTGCTATGAAGCGGATCCAACTTGAGGGTACCCAACAACATGTATAAAATCATTTCAAAATATGCTTTAAAAAGATGTTTTGTGATATACCTATATAATGTTGCTTTCAGTTTCTCTACTGTTTTATTATGCTAAATGTACAAGTCATCTTCAAGTGATGAATAATTAAGTCTCAAATGCCAAATGTCATTTTGGTAGACTCAGAGATGTAATTAGCACTTCTTTAACGTGTGTGGTATCTTTTTCTTTTCTATTGAAGTAGCATAAATATGCTAAAATATTTACTGATTTTAAACTCTGTTTTCAAAAATGTCCTTTTATTTACTAGTTCCTTACTAGGATTTTTTTTTTTCAGTACTGAAGGTGAGGTTGAACCCAGGGCCTTCCACATACTAGGCAAATGCTCCACCCCTGAGCAGCTCCCCAGCTCTCCCCTTTTGTTTTTATTCTGAGTGCCTCACTAAGATGCATAGGCTGCTTCTGGCCTTGAGCTCATGATTCTCCTGCCTCAGCTTCTCAAATAGCTGTGAATACAGGCAAGCCTGTGCCATAGTGCCCAGCTTTCAGATTTTTTCAATTAGCACTTTATTTAAACATGTTAGTGGAGTATAGAGCAATAGGTCAGTTAATATATTCATTGTGCAACCATCAAATCAGTATTTCTAGCACTTCCATCTCCTTAAAAATATCACAGAAAAAATAAACAGAAAAAAGAATTTTAATTAGACTGAAAAGACAGTATATGCAACCATCAGTTATACTTTGAGATTTTTTTCCTTTTATTGTGTTTTTATAGACTTGCATCCTGTATTCTGTGTTTTTTCTCTCCCTCTTTGCCCCTCTATGTTGTTCCCCTCCCCAGCAATTCTTGTGAATCAACCATTCCCTCCCACTAATCCTTTACCTCATCATAGTGGATTAACTTGATTTTCCATTCTTATATAAGTATTGTTTCAACAAACAGTTGCAGCACTGGAGCTGCTAACTTGCTTATGCCAAAAGATTTGGACCACAGCCACCTGGCCAACTGACTGGAAGAGATCCATATTTGTGCCTATTCCGAAGAAAGGGGATCCAAACGAATGTGGAAATTATTGAACAATATCATTAACATCACAAATAAGTAAAATTTTGCTAAAGATCATTCAAAAGTAGCTGCAGCAGAATATAGACAGAGAACTACTAGAAAATCAGGTTGGATTCAGAAGTGGCCATGGAACCAGAGACATCAGTGTTAACATCAGATGGATATTAGCCAAAGGCAGAGAATACCAGAAAGATGTCTATCTATGTTTTATTGACTGTGCAAAGCTATTTGATTGTGTGGATCATAACAAATAATGGATAACATTGTGAAGAATAGGAATATCAGTGTACCCATTAAGTGTATTCATAAGGAATCTGTACATGTACCAGGAGGTAAACCATTTGAACAGAACAAGGAAATACTATCTGGATTAAGTAAAAAAAAAAAAAAAGTACACATCAGTGTTGTGTCCTTTCACCATACCTCTTAAATTTCTATGCTCAGCAAATAATCCAATAAGTGGACATTATGAAGAAGAAGATGGCATCATGATTGGAGGAATACTGACGCGGCATCAAGATTGGAGGAAGACTCATTAACAACCTGCATTATTCAGATGACACAACTCTGCTTGCTGGAAGTAAAGAGGATTTGAAACATTTACTGATGAAAATCAAAGAACAAAGCCATCAGTATGGATTGTAACTCAACATCAACAAAACAAAAACCCTTACAATTGGGTCAGTATGCAACTTCACAATAAATGGAGAAAAGATTGAGGTTGTCCATGATTTTGTTTTACTTGGCTCTAAAATCAACACCCGTAGAAGCAGCAGTCAAGAAACCAAAAGACATATTGCTTTGGGAAATGCTGTCGCCAAAGATCTCTTTAAAGTATGGAAGAGTAAAGACGTCACATTAAAGATGAAGGTGTGCCTGACTCATGCCATGGTATTTTCTGTCACATCATATGGTTGTGAAAGCTTGACATTGAACAGGGGAGACAGGAGAATAATTGATGTTTTTGAATCATGGTGCTAGAGATGGACACTGAATATATCACTGCTAAAAGAACGAACAGATTCATCCTAGAAGAAGTGCTACCAGAGTGCTCCTTGGAAGCAAGAATGGTTCAACTGCATCTGATGTATTTTGGACATGATGTCAGGAGGGAATAATTCCTGGAGAAGGACATCATGTTTGGCAGAGTGGCAGGACAATGAAAAAAGGGATGACCCTCAACAAGATGGATTGACACAGTGTCTGTAACAATGAACTTAAATATAAAAAAGATCATGTGCCGGGCATAGAATTGGGAATGTTTTGTTTTGTTTTACATAGGGTCACTATGAGTTGGACCCTACTTGACAGCACCTAAAAATAACATATTATTGTATATTTATCTGTGTAGGCACATATGTATAAACTTTTTCCTTTAAGGTAGATTTAGCTTCTGCATATGAGTGAGAACATGTGATATTTCTCTTTTTCAGTCTGGGCTATTTCACTTAAAATGATACTGTCCAGTTCCATCTATTTTGCTGCAAGTGACTGAATTTTATTTTTCTTTATTGCTGAATAATATTCCATTTTATAAATATACCACAGTTTTTTAATCCAATCCTCTGTTGATGGACATATTTTCAAAGAGAGGCAACTTAAGTCATCATTTCTTCCTT
>VMDO01040410.1:0-11951 GCA_007922755.1 Pedetes capensis | reverse complement strand
GCGTCTGACTCATGCCATGGTATTTTCAGTGGCATCATATGGTTGTGAAAGCTGGACATTGAACAAGAGAGACAGAAAAAGAATTGATGCTTTTGAATTGTGGTGCTGGAGACGTCTATTGAATATAACATGGACTGCCAAAAGAACCAACAGATCTGTCCTAGAAGAAGTACAACCAGAGTGCTCCTTGGAAGCAAAAGTGGCCAGACTGCGTCTTATATATTTCAGACATGTAGTCAGGAGAGAACAATCCCTGGAGAAGGACATCATGTTTGGAAGAGTGGCAGGTCAATGCAAAAGAGGAAAACCCTCTACCAGATGGACTGACACAGTGTCTGCAACAATGGGCTTAAACATAAATAAGGTGGTTTGCCTGGCACAGAATCGGCAAGTGTTTCGATCTGCTGTACATTGGGTCGCTATGAGTCAGACTTGACTCGAAGGCACCTAACAACAACAACAAATTATAGTCCCACATATATCTATGATTAGAATGTGATGCGTGGACAGATAAGTTATATACAAATGAAAAGTGATGCTATTTAATTCAAAGCCTGTGAAAAGTATAAGCATTTGCAATATAACATAACTTTAGGCTGGTACAATATTTTAAGTTTGCAATACAGTTTTTTCCCTTTATTTTTGCAGAGGACCAAATCTTAACCTTAGAAGGAACTTCACAGGTAGCATTTTAATCTGCCCTGTAGGGATATTGACCAGGACTGAAAAAATAGTCAGATTGCCTAGTAAATTTTGGGGAAGCAACAATTAGAAGTCTATTTTCATTGGAAGGAAATCAGGCTATGTTGCACTATCCATTTCTTCCTTTCCTTTGACTCCTTGAGGAATTTGGTTGTTTATAACCAGTTACATGAATATTGTAATTTGAGATTGTATTCTTTACCTTTATAAACTGTTGAAGACACATACAGACACCATTAACAAGAAATAAGTATTAGAATCCCACAGTCCTGGAAAGAATACATTGGTAGCATAGGTTCTTGCACAGTCCCCTGCCAAGTAGGGACTGTGTATTCCGTCCTTGGGAGATGTGAGGAGCCCCAAATTTTCAGTTTCCCCTGTGAAACAGCACACTAGTCAAGGATCAAGTAGATGAGTGCATATGTGGTGTCATCTCACTGTTGCTGGAGCCCTACAAAGCTCTGGCAGTTTTATGGACTCTGGGTTCTGTGTAGGGTGAAAGGGAAAGGTTAGGAGTGTGGCAGAGTTGTCAGTACAGAAAAATACATTCAGGGTTTTCCCTTCCTCTTTCCCTAAGGAAGCCTCAGAAGAGCCTCCTGAAGAAAATCTTTGCCCAAGCCTTAGGCATAGGAATGAAGACACCTGGGTGAGGAAAAGCACATGAAGAGCAATGCCCTGCCACAGGGCCTGACTCCTTACCTATAACTCCCTCCAGATACTGCAGTGCATTGGCTGTACACCAAGTCTGGTGAGAGAAGGGCAGTTTTCCTCATGAAGTCTGCCAAATAAATCCTTTGGTCAAGTCTGAAAAATCTCACACAGGAGAGTTTTTGTTGGGTTTTGTTTTTGTTTTGTTTTCAGTGCTGGGGAATCCAGCCCAGGGCCTTATGCTTTCTAGATAACTGTTCTCCCACTGAGCTACATCCCCAAAACACGTAGGGTTTTTACCAGGACCCTAACTTCATAGGAGAAACACCCTAGTTTACAGAATATACTTCACTTTGAGGAATAATATATCCACTTTACCAAATATCTCCAGCTAGGGCTCTAAGTCTTCAGTAATTGATCCCACAGCTTCATAGGATGGCTGCTTTCAATGTGAAAGGTATATGATAAAATTTGGAACCCATATGTTATGGTTTGGCTATGAAGTGTTCCCTAAAAAACCTTATGAGTTGAAAGTTTGGTCCCAGGTTGGCGGAGTTATCGGGAGGTGATTGGATCATGAGAATGCTAACCTCCTCACAGGATTGAAAAGGTTAATTCATTCATTTATGTGGAACTAAAGGTGTTTATACTAGTTTAATTTCAAAAGTACCCTACCTTACATCAAGTCCTTAAGTTTCCCTGAGGGAACAAAGCTAATCTTTCTAGATTTCGAACACAAACAAAAGAGGCTTATGAACATGTGGTCCTATTTGCATTCAAAAGGTCATGGTATAATTTGATAGTTATCTATAGGTCCCTTTGCCAAGAAAACTGTGTTACTTAAAAATGATAAAACTTCCTTCTCTCATTCATGAAACACATGTAGAATACAAGAAATTGATTGTTAATATTTTAGTTAGTTTGAAAGAAGATGCATTACCAACATCCTCTCTGGATCGCAAAGTTTTATTGCTTTTCTTTTTATGTTCATGTGTATGGAGATGGGGAGGTCTGCCTGTATGAGTGTGTGTTCCGCAGTCTCTAAAGAATACATTCTGAAGTTAAAATATTCACGTAACTGATTTTAAAAACCTACTCATTACCCAGAGAAATCAAAGGAAGAAAAAAATAAGTAAAATGTGCTGGAATCTGGCTTCCCACCACTGTAAGAAGTGTCATCAACAACCTTTTGGAGCCCTTGCTTTTTCTCATTCTTGTCAGGCTTTCTGGAGAGCAGATCTAAATAGTGACCTTTGAGTTCCCTTTAAGCTCAACACTGTGATCCCCTGCAAGAATGAGTGGGAAAGCACATTGCAAACTGTAAACTTTATTAAAGGAGCTTACAGTGGTACCACTATGGCGTCCCATCAAGTCAGGTCTCAGAAGCTAAGCAGGGTGGGGCCTGGTTAGTGCTCAGATGGGAGACCGCCCCCAGAACACCAACTGTTGTAGGCTTGGGAGAAGGACCCAGCAACCCACTCCCTGCCCCACAAAAAACAATCAGCCATTGAAAACCCTTTGAAAAGCAGAGAAGTACTAACAATAGTGTTTCACCTGTTGTATGTAAGGTTGATATGAGTTGGACACTGGCTTGACGGTACCTAACAACAACAAAGTGATATTATTGAGAATTTTCATACTTTTCACAGGACATGGTTTAACCATCATCAGTTTTCTCTCATTTGTGAAAAATAAATCCATCACTTATCACAATATTATGGATATGTACCAGGAACTGTAGGAATCTAATTCTAGTCTTGTAATGCTTTGAAAAAGAAAAATAAATGTGGAGAGTTGGAGGGAAAGTAGAAGTTCAAACAGCAAGAGTGAACTGAGATAAACTCTGGTGTGTTGAGCTTACAAGTCAGGTTCACATTTTTTCAGCTATATTTCATATAATGACAGTACTATGCTTTTGAGTTTAGAAAACCAATGCCATAAAGGCCACAAATATTTCCATAAGCATAAAAATAGTTGTCTGGACAGAAAAGAATGAAAAAGGAAGAAGGCAGTTCAAACCCTAATACAAGCAAAGAGCAAAGGAGCAATGGGAGGATAGAGGAATATGGGATGTGTGAAGAGAAGAGGGAGAGTAAAACAAGAGCTAAGGAAGGAAATTCTGTGGAGGTGGATGGGGAAGGGGTGTAGCTGAGACCATTGACTCAAGAGCTGAGCATAGCTCAAGGGATATAAAGGGCTGGTTGAGCCAAGTAGAGAAAGCAGCCTGAAGCCCAAGGTCAGGCTTGTAGGCAACAGTAGCAGCAGTCCCCTGAGAAAGGAGAAAGGCTAAAAATCCGGCAGCAAGAGAGAACAGGCCCAGAATGTCATCTTTGTTCTTTTCCTAACTACTAGGAGCCTTGCTGAGCCAGATCCCTAATAAAATCACTGCAGGCTCCCTGTAAAGTCAGGCTGCATTCTTCTGTAACAACAGATTTGTCAACAGCATTGAGAATTTTTGCAGGAAAATTGGGGCGGGGGGCAGGGTGGTGGTGGTGGTGGTGGTGCATAAAACAAACGTCCAGAAGGGATTGGCACTGGAACAAAGACAAGCTTCAGGTGAGAGCTCCCATCCCTCCCCATTGTGGCTCTGCATTGAGCTTGAGGGGCTCTTAGGCTGCTTAGCAATCTCAACAGCCACCCTGAGGGTATTGCTCCAGGTGCAGTCACAGATTCCTCCAAGTTTGTGCTTTCCTTTTGAGAACTGCTGTTATCGAAAGGATCTCCTCAGGAATCTCACCATGGGGGTGGGGAATGAAGGAAAAGCAAACAGGCACACTAAAGGAGCATTTGGTGCTCTTTCCACTTGGCAGTTGGGTAAAGGGTGGGCAAACCAGGGAAACCTGGCAGGAGGTGAAGCTGCCCAAAGACCCACAGTGGGGAGAGGGGCACACTCCAAGACATATATTTCATTATATTGAATCAATGCTTTCACTCTTTAATATGAAAAGTATTATAATTTACCTGGCTTTCCTTGGCATGATTATATTTTCATACCTTCTTCCCCACCTTTTACTTAACAGATTTCCCCACACTCTAGCCCCAAAGATGTAGAAGCTTTAGCAATTTTGTCAGAATTCATTCCTGAATTTCCACAAAAGCTGAAGGTAACATTTGCTGAGTCAAGTCATTCTTGAGGAAGATCCAAAATCCAAAAGAATGGTCATTTTTAGTTGGCATACTTGTACTTGCCACAATTTGTTCTTCAACTAATTATATCCAAAAAGCTGACTAATGTTTGTATTGATAATGATAATCATTGATTTCTTATGTAATCTTCATTTATAATCTTGATTATATCCTCGCTGATGTCCAAGTCAGTCCACCACTGATTATTAAAATCTTGAGAAATTGTTCTTCATGTTTGCATTTTCACTTTTCTGGAAGGAACAATCTCCCCAGGTCTGTAATTTGTGTCAATAGTTAATCCTTTTTGCTAAAGAAGTATTTAGGTCTCTCTTTTTTTATTAATGGATTATAGGTACGTACCACCATGCCCAGCTTAATCCTACTGTCTGTAAAATGATTACAGTATTTATCATAATAATTAGTACAGTGATTTAGTTTGACACTCCCCTAATTCCAGGTATGTAAAAAGGCAACAAAGTTGTTCTGTGGACCTTGGCAATTTAGAGCATATAAACATAACCACAAGCTTTGCAATTTTCTACTTCAGTTGGAATGAACACACCTTATATTATTAATATACTCTTTGCAGCAACTGGGGCTGGGATTTGCTCAGTTGGTAGAGTGCTGTGCTGCAGTCTCTGAGGTCCTGAGTTCAATTTCCAGCACCACAAAAATGGGAGAAGGACCTGGCAATCCACTCCCAAGGCAATCCCGAAACAGCCATGGAAAACCCTATAAGGGTCGCTATGAGTTGGAAACCGACTCAATGGCACCTAACAACAACAACAACAACTTTGCAGCAACTAGATTATATACTAAATCTAGATCATTTGGATTTTTATGCCCAAATGAACTTGAGTGTTTTTCAAAGTAGAGTTCTTTTATACTTCTAAATAACCAAACTATGTGCTTTGAAATGATGTAATACTTGGTCCTAAGAAATTGTATCTGTGTGTAGCAGGCTTAAATTTATTTATTTATTTATTTTCTATTAATGATGCTGCATTTTAATACAAAATTCAAATGTTCCTCTTGTCACAGGTAATATAGATTTAATCAGCCATAGGGATAGCAGGCTTAAATTTATAAGCACCATCTCTGGTGGGCAAAAAACAGCCTAATTCAATATTTTTAACAAATGCAAAGAAATTGAACTCTCCCATTGGATGAGAAATTCTTTTGCCAGTATTATTTTAATAGAACTCCACTAAGCTGTGTCTTGAAGCCCTGCCATGTCTAGAATCCCAGGGTCATACCACTAAAGTACTAATACTCTCAGGGCCCTCTGTGTTCAGTGGCTCTTGATGCAACACCCACTGTCCTAGTCTGTAGGGTGCCTCAGTTAAGTGTCTCTCTTCCTGCGTGCAGAAGAATTTTGCCAAAATTACCTGTCTGTTCCCTACGGTACTTACTACACATATCCCACTCACGTCTTGAACTCTCCATGAGAAATCACTGGGCAATGCAAAGTAGACACTTGAATTATATATTGAGTTAGAGATGGAAGTAGAGAGAAGGAAGGAAAATCAATCCCTTTATTCTATCTCCCTCTGCCTCCCTCTTATCTTTTACCTTGTGACACTGAAAAGCCTCTTGGCTGATCAGGCATTCACAAATGGTGAGATAAGCACTTCAAGAAGATTCTCTTTGACTTCTGATAAGGATTGGTTTCTGTATAAAAGCTGTAATATTATCAATTCTGGAGAGATTCCCAGCCAAGAAAACAATTGAAATACTCTGAAGATATTGCAATAGGATCTTTGGGCAGTGGCTAGGCAGCAGTTTGTCCACCTTGCAGCATATTAGAGATAATAGTTTACCTTTCAAAATATTGATGGCTGCCTCTGATACCAGAGACATGATGATTTAATTGTTTGGTATGTAACATAAGGATTGGAATTTTTCTTAAAAGACTTTCAGGGGAATCAAATGTGCTGTAACACTAGAGAACCACTAACCACAATTCATACATTGAGAGGGTAGAGTGCACACACTGATCTGAAGTACCAGTCATACTGTGGAAGAAGAGAGACCATATGATTGAGGAGAGATTCATCGAAAAATTTTTTTTCTAATATGTAGTTGCAAATCAAAATTCCAGTGAGTAGTTGAACAAACTGTGATACATCCATGCCCTGGAATAATAGTTGGCTACAAAAACAAACCATGCACACACACAACCACACATACAACTTGAGAAAATCACCAAAGAATCAGGCTGAGTGAGAAAGCCAATCCTACAAGGTTATATACTGTAACCTTGATAAAATTATAAAAATGGCAAAATGATAAAATTATAGAAATGGAGAACAAACTAATCAAGGGTTAAGGGTGGGAGATGAAACAAGGCGGGAAGCAGAGGGTTACTGTAAGTATTCTTGTGGTATTGGAGTGGTATTCTGTCTTGATTATATCAGTGTCAGTATCCCAGTTGTGATGTAGGGCAGTTTGCCATGATGTTATCTCAACAACATAAACATTAATTTAAACATTTCCCCTAAATCCTAAGAGTCACATTCATTGGGTGTGGCAAAATATACTGAGGAAGAAATACATAGAAGATGCAAGGTAGTTAGAAAGATACTGGTTTTGATATGTAAAAGAGCTGTGCATTTACTCTTTGGAATAGCTAATTTAAATGCAACTATGCTATGCCTGAAACTCTCATGAGAAACTATTTAATGTAAACTTAACTTATTTTGCATGTGGGAATCCACAATTAACATCAATTTTAATGGTGAAGGACTGATTGCTTATCTTCTTAGATCAAAAACAAGGCAAAAATGTCCACTTAAAACCATTTCCATTCAATGTAGTATTGTAATTCCTAGTGAGATCAATTGGGTAGAGAAGAAGGGATGGGGGAGATATGAAAATTAGAAGACATAAAGTATTCTCCTCCTATGATGATATGATCTGATATGTAGAAAAACCTAAGGATTTGAAAACAACTGTTAGTAATTATACCAAAAGAACATTACACCAAAAAGAACAATTTCTGTAAAGAGGATAAAAACATGCAAAACTGGTTTACAGTGAACACTCAAAAACAAAATTAGGATAACAGTTCTATTTCCAGTAGCTTCTAAAATAATTAAAATCTTTTAAATGTACTTAGATAGAAGCATACAAAACATTGCTGAAAGATATTAAAGAAGACCTAAATTAATGGAAATACCTACTGCTATGTTCATGGAGTTTCCTAGATTGGCAAATTTAATATTGTTAAGATGTCAGTACTACCCAAAGTGGTTGCATTAGTCAGACTTTGCTGTTGTGACAAATACTTGTGAGAATAACTTAAAAGGAGGATAGATTTATTTTGGCTTATGGTTGGCTGACTCCATTGTTTCTGTGCCTGTGGCATCATGGCAGAAAGATGTGGTAAAGCAGAACTGCTCACATAATGGCAGCCAGAAAGCAAGGAGAGAGACAAGAAGGGGCCAGGGACAAGATATCCTTTTAAGGACACTTCCAAAGTGACATACTTCCTACAATCAGACCCTGCATCCCATTACCTCCCAATAATGCCATGAAATTATGAATCTATCAATTGACTAATCCATTCATAATGCCATCATGAAGTCACATGTCCTCATGGTCCACCAATTGGAGACCAAGCCTTCAACAATGAAGTTTTGCAGGGGGACACTTCATATCTAAACCATAACAATAGTTGACAAGTCTATGCTATCCCTATCAAAATTCTATTGGCATTCTAGGTAATGTTTTTTTTTGTTTTGTTTTGTTTTTTTTTTTCAGAAAACCCCTTGCTAATGTTAATATGGAATGTTAAAAGTCCCCAAATAGTCAAATACTCCTGAGAAAGAAGAACAAAATTGGAAGACTCAATTTCCTGATTTTAAAACCATCTGCAAAGCTATAGTAGACAAAACAGCAAGGTCCACTATAACCTTGACAGAGTGGTGTTTTATTTTGCTTTCTTTTTTGCATATAGAGGGAGGTTAAAGTGTTAATAAATATGGACTTTAAGTATCCTGTGTCATCCTGTTTTTGTTTGTCCTCAAGATATGTTATGGATTAAATTGTGTCTCTAAATCGATACATGGAAACAATAAACACCTGTACCTCAGAATGCAATATTTTGGACATGAGGTCATTGCAGAATTAATTAGTTAAAGTGAGATCAATATTATAGCCAAGAACACCGTACATCCCATAGAATTGTTACTGGAATCCAATAGAATTCAGAAAACATGAACACAGAAGAACAGAGAAAACAATGTGTCAAGGGTGACACCATTGAAGAACTAGAGCTACACCTGAGAAATCTTAGAAATTCACCAGAGGTTAGGAAGAAGGAAGAATTCTCCAAGGGTTCAAAAAGATTATGGTATACCAACATCTGTATCTCAATTTTTAGCATCCACAGCAATGAAATAACTTATTTCTCTTGTTTTAAGCCAACCATCTTAAGTTCTTGGTTACATCAGACTTAGTAAACTAACAAGATGGCCTCATAAACACTCTAGATGGCTGTTTGTCTTTCAATCACTTGTCAGCTGATTCATGCAGAATAGTGAAACAACGAATAAAGAGAAATTTTCATCTTATAAAAGTCCTCCTAGAAGCAAAGCTTTGGACATTTTTTGGATAAAGGATTTAAACCTTATATACCATATAAAGTATTTCCATATAAGATTATGAACTTCTGTACTATCCTGTTTCCTCAAATGTTATTTTTACAATAACAACAGAGTTCTGTACCAAATGTATTTGGGAAGGGGAAGATGAGTAGACATGAGTTGAGGTAGATGCATCATGGGAGCATCGTGGGTTTTTTGTTTGCTTTTTTGTTTGTTTTATTTTTTTACTCCTGAACATAAGGACTCAGAACAATGCTTGTGATATAAGAGAAACTGAATCATTGTTTGCTGAATAAATGGAGTGCCTCCCCTGCCAAAATTATTTATCATTATTAATGTGAAATATAACATGCTGTCTCCTCTTTCTTGTTCTCAAACAATAAGGTAGACTAACTGGGACAATGCAATTAGGAGATACTGATATTACCAGTGACTGGAATGCAAAAGTTGGAAACAAAAAAGAAGGTTTGGTTATTGGAAAATATGGCCTTGGTGGCAGAAATGATGCTAGAGATCACATGATAAAATTTTGTCAGACCAATGACCTTTACATGGCAAATGCATTTTGCTTACCAACATAAACAGTGACTATATACATGGAATTCATCAGATATAGGAATCAAGTGGACTACACTTGTGAAAGAGACAATGGAAAAGTTCAATATAAAATGTCAGAACATGACCAGGTGCTGATTGCAGATCAGACCATCAACTGCTCATATGCAGATTCAAATTGAAACTGAAGAAAATTAGAACAAGTGTACAAGAGCCAAGGTATGAACTTGAATATATCCCTCCTGAGTTCAGAGACCACTTCAAGAGCAAGTTTAATGCATTAGACACGGATGATAGACCAGACAAGTTGTGGCATAACATCAAAGACATCATGAAGAAAGTAAGAGGTTATTAAAAAGAAAAAAAGACCAAATTCCATATCAAAAAAGACTCTGAAACTTTCCCTCGAACATTGAGTGGCTAAAGTGAAAGAAAGACATGATGAAGTAAGGAACTAAACAGAAGATTTCAAAGGGCAGCTCAAGAAGACAAAATCAAATATTATAATGGCATGTGCAAAGAGCTGGATATAGAAAACCAAAAGGGAAGAGCACACTCTGTTCTTCTCAAGCTTAAGGAATTAAAGAAAAAAGTCAAGCCTTGAGTGGCAATAGTGAAGGATTCTACAGGGAAAATATTAAAGGATTCAGCAAACATCAAAAGAAGATGGAAGGAATATACACAGTCATTACACCAAAAAGAATTGGTGGATGACCAACCATTTTAAGAGATTGCATATGATCAGGAACTAATGGCACTGAAGGAAGAAGTGGAAGCTGCCTTGAAGGAATTGGTGAAACACAAGGCTCCAGGAATTGATGGAATAACAATAAAGATGTTTCAACAAATAGATGCAGCACTGGAAGTGCTCACTTGCTTGTGCCAACAGATTTGGAAAACAGCTACCTGGCCAACTGACTGAAAGAGATCCATATTTGTGCCTATTCACTGTACCTTTTCAATCTCTATGCTTTTCAATCTTTATGCTGAGCAAATAATCTGAGAGCTAGTCTTTATGAGGAAGAATGTGGCATCATGATTGTCCTCATTAACAACCTGCTTTGTGCAGATAACACAATTTTACTTGCTGAAATTGAAGGGGATTTGAAGGCTTTACTGATGAAGATCAAAGAAGACAGCCTTCAGTATGGATTGCACCTCAATATCAACAAAACAAAAATCCTTACAACTAGTCAGTATGCAACTTCATGATAAATGGAGAAAAGTTATAGGTTGTCTAAGATTTTGCTTTATTTGGTTCTATAATCAACACTCCGAGAAGATCAGTCAAGAAATCAAAAGACACATTGCATTGGGAAAAGCTGTTTCAAAAGACCCCTTTAAAATGTTGAAAAGTAAAGGTATCACATTGAACATGAAGGTGCCCCTGACTCATGCCATGGTATTTTCAGTTGCAGCATAGGGTTGTGAAAGCTGGATGCTGAATAAGGGAGGCAGGAAAAGAACTGATGCTTTTGAATTATGGTTCTGGAAATGACTACTATTATATTATTGAATATTATTATATTATGGACTGCCAAAAGAACCAACAGATCTGTCCTAGAAGAAGTGCATCCAGAGTGTTCCTTGGAAGAAAGGACAGCTAGAGTGTCTGTGACCTTTGTCTTCAATGTGACATCTTTGCTTTTCAATATTCTAAAGAGATCTTTTGCCACAGCTTTCCCTAGAGCAATGCGTCTTTGGATTTCTTGACTGCTGCTTCCACGGGTGTTGATTATAGAGTCAAGCAAAGCAAAACCTTGGACAACCTCAATTTCTTCTCCATTTATTGTGAAGTTGCATACTGGCCCAGTTGTAAGGATATTTGTTTTGTTGATGTTTAGTCAAAACCCATATTGAAGGCTGTGATCTTTGATCTTCATCAGTAAATGTTTTAAATCCTCTTCATTTTCAGCAAGCAAAGTGGTGTCCTCTGCATAACGCAGGTTGTTAATGAGTCTTCCTCCAATCTTGATGCCACATTCTTCCTCATAAAGTCCAGCTTCTCAGATTATTTGCTCAGCGTATAAATTGAAGAGATAGGGTGAAAGTATACAGCCCTGACACACACCTTTCTCAACTTTAAACCACTCAGTGTTTCCCTGTTCTATTCAAACAACTGCCTCCTGGTTCATGTACAGATTTCTCATGAGCACAATTAGGTGTTCTGGTATTCCCATTTTCCGAAGTGTTATCCATAATTTGTTATGATCCACACAATCAAATGCTTTTGCATAGTCAATAAAACATAGATAGACACCTTTTTGATATTCTCTGCTTTCAGCTAATATCCACCTGACATCAGCAATGATG
>VMDO01040409.1:0-11955 GCA_007922755.1 Pedetes capensis | reverse complement strand
GAAAAAATGTATTTGCAATGAAAAGGTCATTGGTCCGACAAAATTCTATCATGCGATCTCCAGCTTCATTTCTGTCACCAAGACCATATTTTCCAACTACTGGACCTTCTTCTTTGTTTCCAACCTTTGCATTCCAGTCACCAGTGATTATCAGTATGTCTTGATTGCATGTTTGATCTATTTCAGATTGCAGAAGCTGGTAGAAGTCTTCCCTTTCTTCATTTGTGGCCTTGGTGGTGGGTGCATAAATTTGAATAATAGTCATATTAAATGGCCTTCCTTGTAGGCGTATGGATATCATTCTATCACTGACAACATTGTATTTCAGGACAGATCTTGAAATGTCTTTTTTGATGATGAATGCAACCCCGTTTCTCTTTAGTTTATCATTCCCAGCATAGTAGACCATATGACTGTCTGACTCAAAATGCCCTATGCCAGTCCATTTTAGCTCACTGATGCCTAGAATGTCAATGTTTATGCGATCCATTTCTCTTTTAACAATTACTAACTTGCCTAGATTCATACTACGTACATTCCATGTTCCAATTATTAATGGATGTTTACAGTTTTTTCTCCTCATTTTGAGTCGTGTCACATCATCACGTTGAGCACCCTGGGGTTTTACTCCATTTTCCTCATCACGGTATACTCTACTTGGAGGAGGCAACTCTTCCCCAGTAGTCTTTTGAGTGCATTCCAACCTGGGGGCCTCATTTTCAGGCACTATATCTGACAGTGTCTCTTTGCTATCCATAGGGTTTTCAATGGCTAGTTGTTTCGGGAGTGGCTCGCCAGGTCCTACTCCCTAGTCTGTCTTAGTCTGGAAGCTCAGCTGAAAACCTGTCCACCTTGGGTAACCTTGCTCATGTCTAAGGTTACACTGGCAGAGCTCTCAGCCTCATCACAACATGCAAGCCCCCACGGCAAACTGATAGACATGTGGGGGCTCTGATGGTAAAATAATTAATACGAGGATGCATGTATAGCATAAGAAAAAGAGAAGGAGAATAGAAAGAGGGAAGAGAGTAAAACAACGAAGGAAGCAAATAAAAATTAAAAAAAAAATACCTCTCGCATACACTCTCCCACCCATGTATAAAATCGCTTATAGTCAGGTGAGGTGGTATACACCTGCATTCCCAGCAGCTTGGGGGCGAAGGCAGGAGGCTCACAAGCCCAAGATCACAGGCAGCCTGCGCAACCCAGAGAGACCCTTTGTCAAAAAGTAAAAATATGGGCTGGGGGCGCAGCATGGTGGTCCAGCGCCTACAAAGGGAATAGGCGCAAGACCCTGGTTTCATACCCCCATACAAAACAACAAAATCAAAAAACAACAAAAAACCCAAAACAAAACAAAACAAAGTAAAAACCCCATGAAACAAAACAAAACAAAACAAAACAAACAAAAAAAAATCAAAACAATAACAAAACAAAACCATGCATACACGCTCACACACACTTATTAAACACTTCTAGTCAGGTGCGGTGGTGCACGCCTGCAATCCTAGCGGCTTGGGGGGCGGAGACAGGAGGACCACAAGCCCGAGATCAGAGGCAGTCTGTGCAACCCAGGAAGCCCCTGTCTCAAAAAGTAAAAAAATATGGGCTGCGGGCGCAGCACAGCTTTCTGCTCACTTGGGAGACCACTTGGGAGAACCAAATCCTCTTGTGGGTGGGATGATATTCAACCCCCCCAGAGCGAGTCTGTAGTAGGTCTGCCATGCACAGCAATTGCGCTAAAAACTGTTCTTATTGTGTCTAATTGTCCCGCAAGACTCTGCCAGAAAGGAGCACTCTGTCCGCGTGGTGCTCAGCCTCCTCCGCAGACCTCACCTTTCTCCACAGTGCGGTGGGATGACTTAGTATCCCCTCTGGTGTGTCTGGGGTACAGGCATATGTGTGCCTATATGTCTGTGGAGATTGCGTCTGCATGACTGTCCCGCCACAACAGGATAGGGGGAGCCACGTTTCAGCTCTGGATGTGTACCACTGGCACTGGTTTCCCACTGCCACAACAGGAGGGAGGGTGCGGTTCCGTGCTGACTCACCCGAAAACTTGCAGTTTGTGTCCCACGGGCAGGGTGACAGTGTGATGTCAAGGTTGCATGCTGTGTTGGGTCCGGCTCCCCTGGGTGTGTGGGCAAAGTCCCCTCCGAGTCTCCAGGATTCTATCCTGCCATCTTGTCCTGTGCTGTAGTCGCGCTCAGAACTTCACAGCTGGTGGTGAACTGCTCCGCCAGTTTCAGCCGAAAAGGAGCTCCCCGGCCGCACACGACTTAGCCGCCTCCAGAAGCCCCAGACCTCTCAGCAGCACAGTGGGGTAATTTGGGCTCACCTCTGATGTGTCTGGGATCCGGGCATATGTGTGCCCAATTTTCTGTGGAGTTCGCGACCGTAGGCCTGACCCGCCACAACAGAAGGGAGGGGAGCCGCGTCTTTGCTCTAGATGCGGATCACTGGCACCAGCTTCCCCGTTCGCTTTGCGGCCACTATGGAGGGCGTTTGTGGGCTCCCTCATGGTGACTCACCTAGGATCTGCAGTCTGTGTCCCGCAGGCGTGGTGAGAGTGTGCTGCCAAGGTTGCACTCCGTGTTGGGTCCGGGCCGTGGGTGCGTGTGCGCGAAATCCCCTCCAAGTCTCTGGGATTCTATCCTCTGTCTGTGTGATGACACCAATTTGCTTGCTGAAAGTAGAGTTGAAACACTTACTGGTGAAGATCAAAGAACACAGCTCTCAGTGTGGGTTACACCTCAACCTCAAGAAAACAAAAAGTCTTACAACTGGTGTAATAAGCAACTTCATGATAAGTAGAGAAAGATTGAAGTTGTCCAAGATTTTGCTTTACTTGTTTCTACAATCAACACCTACAGAAGCAGCAGTTAAGAAATCAAAAGATGCGTTGCGTTGGGAAAAGATGCTGCAAAAGACCTTTTTAAAGTGTTGAAAAACAAAGATGTCACCTTGAAGAGCAAGGTACACCTGACTCATGCCATATTTTCAATCACATCATATTCTTGCCAAAGCTGGATGTTGAATATGGGAGACAGGAGAGGAATAGGTGTTTTTGAGTTATGGTGCTGGAGACGAATATTGAATATAACATAGACTGCCCAAAGAACCAACAGATCCCTTTTTTTTTCTCTTTTTATTTTGAGATAGGGTCTTGCTAAGTTATAAAGGCTGCCTCTGGATTCAAATATGTGATCCTCTTGCCTCAGCTTCTTGTGTTGCTGGGATTACAGGCATGTGTGTCAGCATGCCCAGCTCACTAACAACCTTTTAAAATACTTAAAGTAATTCTATGTAGATTAAAATGTTCCAGATCATGCATTTTACAGTATCCTTTAGAATATATAAAACCTTCCTTCGGTGGTACCTTAGAGAAAGTTTGAAGATGCTTCATTATTTAACAAATTTCTTCCTTCTAAATATTCAGTCTCTTTCAGTCACTTTCAGTCTCATTGATTTAAGGAAAATTCAACCTAAAATGACTCTTCTCTCCTTTATTTTACACAGGCAATAGCATTCAGATAAAAGCTTAAATTTTAAAGCTTATTTAGGAAATGATAAGATATAGCAAAAGTGACCATTTTTGACCAATTTTACTTATCTTAGTTCATCAAATATACCCACCTAGCCTAATCAGATTGATTATCCATCAATATGCAATTATTTCATATTTTGTGATAGTTAAATGCACAAATTTAAGAACTAAATCTTTTGGCTAATTAGAATCAAAGTTGTCATGCTATTATAAAATTCACAATTAGGCAAAGTTTTGATATTATTAACATTGCAAATACTGTACAGGACATGAAGTAATAATATTAGACCATAAACTTGATCCTACTTTCAATATGTTTGTGATAGTGGGTTTTTGTTTTGTTTTGTTTTATTCTTATTAGATGCTATCAAGTTGGGTCCGACTCACGGTGATCAGCATAGGTTTTGAATGGCTGATTATGAGAAAAGGATGTTGCCCCCGACTCCTGAAGCAATGCCTAAACAACCAGCCATGGAAAACCCTATGAACAGCAAAGAAGCACTGAAGTAGTGCCAGGCAGGGCATGCTGTAGGAGAGTGTTTCATTCTGTTGTACATAGGGTTGCTATAAGTTTGATTCAACTCAATGGCATCTAACAACAAAGTTATAAATGTAAATAAGTAAGTTATTATGAAAATTACTAATGATTAAAAGCATATGGGTTGACGTGTTAAAAAAGTTAAAAATAAAAATAAACCATAAAAGGTCAGTGTTTGTAAGAAAAAAAATAACTAAACCCAAACAACCCAAAACAACAATAACAACACAAAAAATTATGGAGAAAGATCCTGCTTGCTATGTTGTTAACTTTATAACATGGAAGTATTAACTTTTGTATGTTAACTTTCTTGGAAATAGATTCATTAAGATTCCTAATTTTTAAAGAAAGAAAAATGGAAAAGAGTAAATTACCTCTGTATTTCATTTATAACATGTTAAATCCACATCAAGAAGAAACTAAAAGCTGATATATTTTAACATAAGGTAATTAAAATTTAAACAGAAATTAAGATATAGAAATGTAATACAATAATGATTAACTATTAAGGAATGTGTTGTTTTTGTTAGGGATTTGGTATGCCTTTTAAAAAATTACAGAGAATAAAGTACTATATCATTCAAAATCTTCCACCTAGAATCCTGGACAAAATACTTGCAAGGATTTTTTAATGAATAGATTTTAAACTGCTAAAAGAATACACATAAGGCAGTTATCAGTTAATCATAATCTAGTTGTGATAAACAACAGGAATTGGAGATTAATATTACATAATTAAACTTGAGTATTTGAATTTTTATATATAAGCTACTTCTGTTACTCTGGTGTTATATGTTTACAATGTTACAATTGGAAGTGATTCAGCTAATGAAAAAATATTTTTATTCAGAGTATTCATAATTTTTATTTCAAAATAATTACTTTGTGTCACATGGAACTATGAAAGTAAATTTGGCATATTTTTCTTATTTATGAACAAGTAATGGATTAATTTCAAGGAGAAGAAAATTAATCCTATTTTCATAATTTTAAATATACCAAATGTTTAGGATTGTCAGCATTCTTAGATATACAAGTATGTCTTCATTTTGACAGGATAGTGGAATTAAGATACACTCACATATGCAGGGTTATGCTATGTTTATCAGAGGCTCTTCTGTCCTTTATGCTCAGCCAATGTGTGTTTCCCAACTGTTAAAGCAGTTAGAGATGTATCTCTCCCATTGCTTTGAATTTTCTGTAGATATGTGACAAGGATTTTGGAGGTGTTCTCATCTTGTTCACCTAATCAGAACATGAGTTCAGCCAAGAAGGTTACTCATGAGTATATTAGCATCACAAAGACCTTAAAAGATTGAAGCAGTTTCCCATGAGTAAATTTAGATTTAAATGAAGATGAGAAAAATCATATATTTTTCATGTGGATTTATATTCATTTTCAAGGAGAAAAAAATGTGTGCCACATTTTATGGGTCCACAATTTTCTGAATGTGACTGAGCCTTTAAATAAAAAGGCCTAAGTGAATACTGTCAATTCATTGTCTAAGAAAAGATGAAAGGAAAATGGAAAAAAGAAATGTTATATTTTTCCACATAAATGATCTTGAATAAATTTCATCACTTACATACATGTGATTATTGTGAATCAAAGTTAATCAAGTGCTATGAAATGAGTAAAAAGCTATTTTGATTTCAGGACAGCAACAACATTCAACACTGATGCAGAAGATGAAAATAATTATAACTAACAATATTACCCCAGTATCCTCAAACTTGACAATGTTAGTTTCCTTTTTTTCTTGGATTATCTTCTAACATGGTCTTAAAATTTTAAGAATATAAAACTGTGTATGTTAATATATTAACGTTATCTAGAAATCTCTCTAAAAAATTTAGAAAAATTCTAAGTGGATCTTTTGTTTGAGTACAAATAAGAAGTAAATAAGAGGCTTCTACCACTTTCACATAAATTTTGCATTAAGAAACACATGAGTAAATATACAAACAGTTTTAAGTGTACAAATACTGAAAATACCTTATCATTTTGACTATATACTAAATTTTATTTCTATGATATCATAATAAAAATTATTCAACTGTCAATAATTATTCAATGATTTTCTTTGTTGGTAATATTCTAGACAGAACCACATTTCATATCTTACATTCAAAATAAATTTTGTAGTGCATAAAATAGTTTTCATCCATTTTTACTTATATTACGAAAATTAAGAATTCTTATCAAAATTGTCTAAGAAATTACAACTTTTATGTCAAATTGCCAGTGATTATGAAATTATGAAAAACTGATACTTCATTCCCATTATTTTTATTTTTATTTATTTATTTATTTTATTTTTTTGAACCCAGGGCCTTGCGCTTGCATGCTTTGCAAGTGTTGAACCACTGAGCTGCACCCTCAACCCTTTTAAGACAGGGTCTCATTAAGTTGTGTAGACTGCCTCTGGTCAACAACTTATGATCCTCCTGCCTCCACCTCCCCAGCCACTGGGATTACAGGTGTGAGCCACCGTGCCTGGCTTCCATTCCCATTATTAAGTTTGACTCTTCCCTAGTCCTTTCTTGAATGTCTTCCAGCTTCTCTGCTATTCATAGGGTTTTCAATGGCTGTATTTGCAGTAGGCTGCTCGATCCTATTCCCTAGTCTGTTTTAGGCTGTAAACTCAGCTGCAATCTGTACACCATGGGTTGCTCTGCTGGCATCTGAAATATTAGTAGCATAGCTTTCAGCAACACAGCAACACACAAGCACCATCGCATAATAAGCTAAGAAACATGTTGTTACTGCTGTTGTTTGTTTCCGTGGAGTCAGGTCAACTCGTAGTTATTCTCACAGGGTTTTCAATGGCTGATTGTTTTGGGATTCCTTCAGGAGTGGATTATAATGACCCTCTCCCATTTTTGTGGTGCTAGGGATCGAATTCAGGTCCTTGGAAAGTGTGGAGCAGCATTCTTCCAAATGAGCAGGGTACAATATCCCTTAGTAGAAAAATAATAACACTTATTGATAGCATTTATCTTAGCAAGGTCTTGTAAAAACCCACCCAATTAAAAAAATGACAGTATATTTTTCAGAAATCTATCTAAATTCATATTTTATTTTTTCTTTATATCAACAGTTGGCAATTCTCTAGAAATTGTATTACTATTGAAGAGACACTAATTTATAATGAATAATATTCTTTAATGCACAGTGGTGTTTATGTCTTCCAGTTGCTGGCTTACAAATATCTGCTATTCCAGGAACATTCTTCCAGATATAAAGAAATAATGAAGCAAAATTAATGAAGGGTCAGTTCAGGATAATTCTGAATTTACATTTAATCTAATTTAGGTCAGATTTTGGCTACTATTGATTCATTTCATGTCTTACATTATTTTTATTTCTTTAAAGCAAATCTAAGTCACTTTTTATGTTGTGTTATAAGAAGAAAACTTCACAGTTAGTAGCCTCAACTTAGAAAGTACACTATTTTCTGAAGCATTGAGGCTTCTACTAACATTTTAGTCCATGCAGGAAGCTATAACAAAATAACCATAGATTGAGTGAACAGAATTTTTTCTTCACAGTTGTTGATCCTGGATCTAGGGGTAGACAGAATAGAACTGTGGCAAGGACATGTTTTGTGGTTCAAAGACAGCTCTTCTCTATGTACTCTCATATGGTGGGAAGGATGAGATGATTTTTCTGTGTTTTCTTTTACCAGAGTACTAGCTCCACTCATCACCACTCCACCTTCATAGCATAATCACTTCCCAAAGGCTCCACCTCTGATTGCCATCACATTGAGTTTGAGGATTTCAACATTCGAATTTCAGGCAAACACATTCACAATGTGAAATCTGATTACACAGAAATTAGAGAAATGTAATGTCTGTCTTAAAACTGTGGAAGAAACTCTTGTCAGTGTTTACCAGGATTAAGCCTAATACTAACAAACAAAAATTGTAACATCTGTTCACAATTTCATTGTGTTGGATTTTGTAGAAATAATCCTGTAAACCAAAAAATGAAAGATTAATATAGTCTTGCCATTCAAATTCTGCTATAGAGCACAATTTCATCTCTAAAATGTATCCAATGTCGCTTTTCTATTAAATAACTTTCAGCATTCAGAAAATAGGCACAGAACATAGGTACAGGTTTTGCCACTTCATTGTGATTATATTCTATTTTTATCTCTAGGACCAATAGGCACAAGGGAAGCTTTTATGAGAAATAAAAAAGGAAATCTTAAAATTGCAGCAGAAGAAATGTTCCCCTCAAGCGTCAGAAAGGCAGTGGTCCTTTCCTAAAACCATTCCAGCCTGGAGAGATAAAGGAAGGTTGTGTAGAGATTATAAACGTGTTTCTTTCAGCCACACTCCCTGACTGGCTAGCCTCAGCCTTGCAAGCATTTTGGAACAGAATTCATTCATTTTTCAACAAGTCAGCACTTCCTAACAAATATCCACCTATGCATAGCCTGCAGGGTTCATCTAAATTATTGATGAGTTTACTAACCTGCTGATATTAAAGCTTTTCTGGTCCCAGACTTCCAGTATGCAAATTTTCTTTAGGTTGAAAACTTTTCTAATTGCTTCTGATGCCTCATCAATAGATAATTTTTTTAAAGATACAAAAAAAAAAAAAGAAAATTACTTCACACAGTGTCTGTGGACATATAACAAAAATCCCCATATTTCCTTTTTGCTAAACAAGAGAGAAAGCTGGGTATACACTTCAATTCTTGGTATAAAGTTTTAGAAAGAATCATTTAAAAATAATGATAAAATAAAATATGTTTAAATAATGCAATGAAAGTTTTAGAGATAGACTGGGCAATAGAGCTATTTTAGAGAATGATAAGAATTAAAGTTTTCTTCTAGCATAGGGTTGTAGGTGCAGTTTTTTTGTTATGGCTCATTTTGTTTTTGTTTTTTCAGTACTTGGGGGCTAAATCAGGGGCCTCACACATGCTTTGCAAGTGCTCTGCCCCAGCTCCTTTATTATTTTTAAAATAGAGACAGGGTCTCACTAAATTACGTAGGCTGCCTCTGGCCTAAAATAGGCAATCTTCCTGCCTCCACATTCCGAGTCTCTGAGACTACCAATATACACCAAGTTGCCGGGCTATAAATGCAGTATTTTATAATTTAGGCATGCAGCCGATTACTGTAGCCATAACAAGTTAACTATAGCCTAACGATTTCTGGTAGGTTTTCATCTGCAACATGCCAAAAGAATTTTGGAAGAAACACTTTCCCAAATTCTCACGTTATTGCCTCTCTATCAAGGACAGAATGAAAGGGGCAAATTTAAGTTTTCTCAAGTCTGGCCTTGTTGACTGTTGAGTCTCATAATTCTCAGCTTTGGCAGCTACCCGATGCTTCCTAGGATGTTTGATATCCTCTGTCCTCATTCACCAGAGGCCTATTGCATCTCTCCCAAGGTGATGACCACCAAAAATATTTCCACAAAGTACCAGATGTTCCTTGGCAATAGTAATGGAATCAAATATCATAGCAAGTTCAGAAGCACTATTCTACTGAGCAGAAACCTAATGGCCAACAAAACATCACGGTGAAAATGTATAAGCTTGGCGCTGTGGCACAGGCATGTAATCCCAGAGTACTTGGAAGGAGAAGCAGGCAGATCACAAGTCTTTGGCCAGAGGCAACATGTATAATTTATCAAGACTCTATCTCAAAAGAAAAAAGAAACAAAGGAGCTGAGGGCACAACTCAATGGTGGAGCACCCTGGGTTCTATCCCCCAGTTCTAAAACTAAATAAATAAGTAAATAAATAATATGTAAAATATAACAACCAAAAACAAATATATGTCTTAAATTTCAGAAAATATTATTTCTACGATACATCTAAGTAACAAACTAGGAAATAAACTTATTTTTAGAGTAAAATTATGTAATGCAGATAATTAAATTATAATCACTTAATTTAGCAAGAATTATATAGAGAGATGGAATATATGAATAATCTCAAAATTTTATTTTCATTATTTTGGATCAATTACTGTCAAATAATTTAAACCGGTGCTCCCTTATCTCTCCAATGTTCACTTTCCTACTTGAGTAAGAATGGATAGCAGAATTTCAAGAAAAAATTCAACAGGAGAAGTCAGGATAATCTTTGGAGTGAGCCTTCATTCAACAAATGGTGGGGACCTGCTTGTGCTTTGGCAAATTTCCGTGACAATATAGTCATATTCTTGAACAAATATTTGCAAACTATCCAATTTACTGGTTAGGTTGCTTAAAATATAGATCAAAGTCATATACACACTGATTTTGAATTAATAAGAAGATATATTTCTCTAAACTACTCATTTGTAAATGATAATAAAACTTCTTCTAGAAAATTTTAACACAGTACTCATTCTTTATATGATCCTAATGCTAAGTAGCTGGGGTTTGGCTCAGTTGGTAGAGTGCTACTCTGCATTCTCTGAGGTCCTAGGTTTGACCCCCAGCACCACAAAAACAGGAAAAGGTACTGACAATCCACTCCTGAAACAAACCTAAAACAATCATCCATTGAAAATCCTATGAATAAATAGTAAAGAAGCGCTGACATAGTACTGGGTATCCCACAGTGTGGGGGAATGTTTCTTTCTGTTGTACATAGGGTCCCTATGCATCAGACCTGACTCGATGGTACCTAACAATAACAACAATGCTAAGGCTGAAAGAAATTTGAATTAATATGTGTGAATACATTAATTAAACATTATGTGGATTATGTAGAAATTTCTTATCTATTTTGAGGTTGTGGTACAGAAAAAATTCTTATACTGTTAAACTTGTAACCCCTAAAGATCCTGCATTACTGATTATATTTGTAATATGCTCAAAACAAATATGACAATGTATAAGAGCAGTGTAAAAAGATTTTTTGCTTCATTCTTTTGACTCTGTATGAACAAAATCTAATTATAAAAAGGGAAATATGAAATTAGTGGCTGGAATGTTTTTGGCTATTATGAAACACCTGGCAATAAGCTTAAGTGAAGACACCGATATTTGGGTGTTTTAAACATATCTTAAACAAGATCAATTTCCAAATAGTTATATGTTTAAAAAAGGATAATTATGATGTCAAATAACCTTTGTAGCACTTCCACAAACGGTGAACTTACATGGATTCTAAATATTTGCAGTTTTTGTTGCTAAGTGCTACTTGTTTCACCGAGGAAAAATAACTTTCAAAGAATCTCCTACTACCTCTTCTAATGAAATCTTATTTTCCCAAGTTGAGAAATTCAACTGTCCTTGACTGCTTAGATTATTTACATAAAACTTACTTGTATCTTATTTAATTTTGCATTCCTTTCTTTTACCACAATGATGATTTCTTATACTCATCATTTAAATCTAACGTGTTAGACTCTGTTGACATTTTCCTTTTTTATCTAAATGCTATACGATAAATTTGTCAGAAGTACTAGCTATCATATCTATTTCCAACCAATTTTTATAATCTTATCTGCTGCCACTTACTACCACATTGTCCTTGAATAGCTATAAGGTTTTTATTGAGTCTTTCCATATATTGTTTCTTTTGAAAAGTATCCATATCTCAAGGATAATGCTATCTTCTGTACTGTTCACACAGTGGTTTTTTTCTTCCTGATCTCCCTAAAGCTTAATTATTATGTTTCTATTATGACTCAATGTATAAATTTTCTTATTAACTTTATACAGCAGAGATTTTTATCTTAATGGTTTCTTTATACTCAGTTTGCAAAACACAATTGGAAATAAACACTATGCTCACTAAATCTTAAATGATGACAGAATAATTAAATGATAATGGAAGTGGCTTGTAATTTTTGACATGATGCTAATTTTTGGATATTTAAATTACTTCCAAATGTGATAATACACCAA
>VMDO01040408.1:0-11953 GCA_007922755.1 Pedetes capensis | reverse complement strand
TAATTTCTGAGAATCACTTCAGAGTAAAAATGCCATGCTTATTTCTGTGTAATGTTTGTTAGTTTTTATATGAAGAAAGACATAATAGATCTCCATCTTTGGAAAGCTACAGTGAACTATATTTTATTAACAATTTCTACATATGAATAAAGAAGCATAGGATAATTTGTTTATTACCAATTAAAAGATAAAATGACTAAACATAACCGGACTTTGAAAATTTATTTAAAATGGATTTTTCATTAATGAAATTTTCTCATCAATAATTTAACTACTAAATTGATAAATCTCAAAATACTTCTTTTAAAATCATATTAGCATGCCTACATCCTCTTTTCCATATAACACTTCTTTAATTATTTTTTTAAAAAGGCAATGGTTTTATTCAGGTACAGCCCAAGAGAAAAATGCTAAAAAGTTGTTCCCAGCAGAAGTGAGATATAACTAAAGGTCACATGAAATTTTACAGGAAGCCTAAGGAAAACTGTATAGTGGTGGCTTAAGACAGAGAAATTGTCCTAGGGGAAAATGATTCTTTTTAGATCTTTGAATACATTGAATATGTCATGCTAGTTAAACTTAAATTCATGTACACTTTCTTTTCTTTTCTTTTCTTTTCTTTGTGGTGCTAGGGGGTCAAACCCATGGTCTCATGCTTGCATGCTTTGCCAGTGCTGGACCACTGAGCTCCCGCCTCCAGCCCATTTTTTTTTTACTTCTTTCTTTGAGACAGCGTCTAGCTAAATTACACAGACTGGCTCTGGTCTCGAACTTGCCATCCTCCTGCCTCCTCCTAACAAACTGCTGGGATTACAGGCATACATCACCGAGCCCAGCCCTACTTTCTTTTTCATAAAATAATTTTCAGGTTAATGGAAAATTAATTAATGTTTTCTTTTTCTTTTTCCTCTATTAAATTATGATTTTTATTGCTTCTTAAAACTCATTATATACCCAGGTGTTGTGGTACACACCTATGTTCCCAGCAACTCAGGAGGCTGAGGCAGAAGGTTTGTGAGTTCCAGGCCAGAGGGAGCTTGCATAACTTAATAAGGAAACCCTGTTTCTAAACTTGATATATCTAACTAATTCTGTACAACTATTCTGGGAAGAAAATGATTACTTTAGAAAGTTACGGTTATTTGAAAAACAACAAATTGAAGAAATAATATTTTCTTTATAACTTTAAATCTTGGTTCTCTAATCTCCCCCGAAGTAACTTTTAGCTATGTGAATAGAAGACTCACTTACACACCTCCCCACTCTGCATTCTTCTTTTTCTCTGTCCCTGTGATTCCCTTTCATTCCTACTTCTGGGATAAAATGCTTTTTATCTTTCTTCAGTTCCTAGAATGTTCACCTATGTACTTTTCAACTCAAGATTTCTCTTTCTCCATGCCAAGAACTAATCCCACCAAATATTATGCTTTCCACATGGCCAAGCTTCTAATGCTTTTTGTCTTTTTTGTTATTGTTGAGAGTAAATAATGTAAAAATATCCAGACATGGTGAAACATATCTATAATCCCAGCACTTGAGAGACTGAGGTAGGAGGATCACCCTGAATTCAATACCAGCATTACCTGCATAGTGGCTTCCAGGCCAATCACAGCTAGGTAGCATGAAACTATCTCAAAAATCCAAAAACAAAACAAAAAACACAATGAGCTATAATCCTAATCTGACTGTAGAAATGATAAAAAACAAACTGATCAAAAACAAAATAATCAAAACTGATCAAAAACAAAATGATCAAAAACAAAACATGTTTTGTGCAGATATTTATTTCCTAATAGATTAGGTCTTCCTGAAAGTGGAGAACATAAGAAGATGAGTTTATATGATGTAGGTCTATTGTAAGGATACTCAAAAATATTAAGAAAATACAAAAATATCTTTAAATTTTCTCTGTTAGGCTTCTAGATATCAAGAGTCATCTTTTGGAAAGTTTAGCATCTTTAGAGTTTTTAACAGATTATCTTCAGATGAAGGCTTTTCCTGTCTCCGTCCAAAATTCCCCACATTGGTGAATCTGTTTGGCTGTATTGATTTTCTGTCTCTATTCTGTTTATTCTCAACTATTTGTATCTATCATAGACACAAAAGTAATATAATTGGCTTAATCACTACTTGATCTATTCAACAACAGAAGTCCCTCATCAGCCACGGTTCTCATATTAGTATATTGCATAAATCACAACTCTTCATATCCAGCATATATATGTTGGCCTGGAGAAGGGCTCCAGTTCTGTCTGGACAATGACGAAAGAATGTTACACATCATGTAAAAGAAACATGCTTCAGAGCATGAAGAAACATATTCAATAAAATCAGGCACTGTACTCTGGAGAATGATTTGAGAAGTGCTTGGTACACCAAATTTTATGTACTTTCTTAAAAAACACATAAACTTTTATGTTCCCTTATTGTTTTGGCTTACATTTTGAGACTAAATTAAACAATTTAAAATTTTACCAGGCATCAGAATGGTTAAGAAAAAGATCTTTTAATTTGGTTATAATTAAATTATTTAAGAGTGCATCATTTGAAAAAAATTAACAAACAAAAAATAGGCAAAAACGTCTGACTGCTCAATTCCCCATCACAGGGTAAAGAATAGAAAAGTCTTTGGCGTGGGTATGTTTATCCCTTGGACATATTTATCTATTTAAGACACAATATCAATGCTTCTTTTGATATTGTGACTCATCATAAATTTCACTCATATCTTTCTTCCTAAAGTGAGTACTAATTACTAATGCAGTAAATGTGTTTTTGTATTAGGGAAAGGAATGAAGAATCGCTCTCTGAACTGTTTATTTACTGAGGATGAAAGTTTATAACCAGCATGAAATAACAGGAGAATAATTGTCTTAATGCTGAATGAAACCAAAGAGTCTATGGATATGATAGAATGCCACATCAAAAAGAAGGACGTTCAAACTATACTTGTTAGTCTTTTCACATTTTGCAGTCTTTTAGTTGTTTATTTTGAAATGGTAGATAGAAAGAAAAAAGATGAAGTAATGGATATCAACACAGTGCCTGCTGAAAGCCAGTGAAGTTTGTACTCTGCATAAATGCTGTTTACACTGACAACCCCCTCCCCAAAATCAATCTGCCATTGAAAACCCTATGAACAGCAGAGAAGCACTGACAATAGTGTTTCCCCTGTTGTACAGAGGGTTGCTATGAGTCGAATACTGACTCGATGGCACCTAACAACAACAACAACATACCCTACGTGCTGCTGCTTGGCTGGAAACGATTCTAAATTTAGTTGGATGGCAAGCACAGACAGCTCAAGATCAAAATTCCTCATTCAGCTAATGTGGGAGAATCACATCCAAATTACTACGACAGAAATGGATAGGAAGGTATCAAAATGACTTATAAAAAATGTTCCTAACAATGCTGGTTGGTTGTTCTTTGCCAGAGAAATACTTGAAAATCATTATAAATAAATGTTAAATATATTAGCCCTCAACATCTTAATCATGATACTATTTTTAATGTTTTTTCCTCTCACAATCTGTCTTACACATTATCAAATAATAATTTATTCCACTGACATTGGGTAGTTACCAGGGTTACTAAATAATAAAGGCAAAGTACACAAAGAAAGATGAACAATTAAAGAGAACTAAGAAAGTTGGAAATTAATAAAGGAATCAAGAATACATTATGGCCTGATAATCTTTAAATAATACTGAGATTTTTGCCTAAGAATGAAATTTTCTGATCATCAACCTTTGTATATATAATATCAAAAACTTGATTTATTTAGTCAGATGGTTGTTTGATGTAACTAGCCAAATAAGCCATTTTTTTCCTGTCATTTAAATACATTCATAAAGTGACTTTAAATTGGACAGTACTTGCCTTGTTGAATTATTGCAAAATGACACCACAGTGACAGTCTGGCCATAAATATACTCTTGAATAAATCTGGGAATATGTGTACTCTATACTAACCCAGCTTTTAAAAATAGACAGTAAGCACTTCATCTGCAACCAGTCCTTCTATTAATATTCTAAGACAACCCATTGACTAAACAGCATCTAACAATTACTTTCACATCATTCTCGAAAGTATAGTTATTGGTTGATTTGCCACACTTTCTTTGCAATATACCATGGTCTGAATTTGAAAATTTTATTAAGATGAATGAAAGTATAGAACTGCTGGAGCTTACTGAATATTCCTGGAATGTTACATTGCAGATCCTATCTACTAACCTTAAGCACATGGCAGAATAGACTTAAAGACTAGCAAAAAATCCTAAAATGAGTTGGTACTATTGCCACATCCTTATTAAGTCATTCACTAAACTAAAACTTCATGTCGTAGTATTTACTTCTGAGAGTATAATACATTAAAAAGAAAGATTTTGATTTCAAAACTATGACTGGCAGTCATATTTTAATCACCTTTTTTATAAGGTAAAATGGTCATTTTTCCAACCTAAAAATTTTACCTTTAAGGGTACATATATCAATAATTGTATTTTAAACACAGAAATATCAGGTCTAAAAATGGTATTAATTTAGTTCGTTATTAAATAAAACCATGAAATTCAGTCTTCCATAGAGCTTCATTAATAACTTTCTCTGTTTGAATTTGAGTGTTATTTTGTATAGACATGAAAGCTCTCTCTATTGCCACTTTCTTGAGGTTCTGTCAAGGCACTCACCAACATCAAGAAAGGATTTAATTTAAAGAGTAAGCAGCACTTGTAAGTTTTCTCCAAATGTACAGATAGTAATGCAAAGCACGTGATGAGATAATCTCAGGTAAAGGAAGGACATCCTTTTCTCAACCCCAGTGAACCCAGGTTTTCATCATATATTGACATAATGATCTCAAAAAGAAAGCCTTTTCCAGTTTTACAGTCTCCTGGGGACTGTGTATGGATAGACAAGTTCTGGTTGCTCTTGCCCCCTCCGTGGAATTAAAATCTAGCCCACAAAAGCTGAATTTTTACTCAAGTTCTCTATTTGGCCCCTCACAGTCACACCAAACACCACGCCTTCAGCAACTGTCAGTAGGGTCCTTCACCAAACCTTTGTCTTTTTACTTCAGATGCTCAATATGTACCTTACATTTCCTAATCAGCTAACTTGTGCATACTTTGCATTTCCTGTCCTTTTTTTAAAGAATATTTCTCACACGTGTGTGTTCTATGTTTTTCCTAGTCTAAAAGAACATCTCTGGTGAAGATACTGGATAACAACTTGCTTTGGGGGGTACATGGTAGCAGTTTAGATTTTGCTTTGGGGTCTGGCATTTAAAGTGTAAAGCTTGGACAAATAGATTTTTAAGAAATGATAATATAAGCAATTTTGATGAAATGATACTTTGATAAAACGCTACTTTGGCAAAGTCTTTATTCTTTCTAGAATATTTTCTGTTGCTTCTATAGTTTCTGTTATAGTTAAGCTGAATATATGCCCTGACTTTCCTGTACTATGCTTTTCTGTTTACTATGGATGCAAACATAACCATTAGGTATTTCTAAATTAAATGCTCAGTAAAATTTCAATATTTCCTTATAGCATTTTTATTCTTTAAGAATACACATGTCAAAATGATAGCTGCATTTTTAAAACACAAGCTTCTAAGCCTAATGATAAAATTTAATTTAATTTATTATAAAATAAAAACTCTATTTATATCATTAAATTGAGAAGGGCTATATTACTAGTGTTTAATGACCTACCTTTTTAGGTATCTGTTCTCAAAGCTCTGTTTAAATCAATGTTCATATTAATTATTAAGAATTTAGCCAGGCACCTTGGTGCATAGTCATAATTCCAACAACTCAAGAGGCTGAATCAGGAGGATCACAAGCTCAAAGCCAGAGACACCTTGCTCAATATAGCAAGAACCTGTCTTAAAACAAAAAAGGGGGGACTGGCTGGTATAGTTCAAAGGTAAAACACTTGCCTAGTGTGAGTAATGCCCTGCATTCAACACTAAAGTACTGAAAAAAAATTAATGGGGTACTGGGACACAAAATTGAAAGCTAAACTATTCATGTATGTCCCTTCTACATAAGAACAGAGATGCTTTCAATTAATAATAATAACAATAATAATAATATGAATGATTGTCCTATTGTTTGTAATTTCACAGTGTATCATTGTGAAGTTAATTTGTTTTAGTGTTGGAGGTATGTTTCCAAATATTGCTTTTTAGTATATTTTATCTTTGAATATAAGAAGTATGTATTTGGGGGCTGTGTGGGTTCAGGATGTATACCTCATATTTGTTGGTGTTAGATGCCATGGAGTCAGATCTGACTAATAGCGACCCTCATAGAGTTTTCAATGGCTGATTGTTTCAGGATTGTTTTGGGACTGGGTTGCCAGGTCCTTCTCCCATATACCTCACATTTAAGGTAGCTTTAATTAATAGTTTAGGCAATATCTTCAGTTTTTGGCTCTGACAGTGCTAACTATATCAATTCTGGTGATGCTTGCATTAGTAACTCCAGAGAAACCTTTGGAAGTATCCTGAGATAACCTCAGAACGTCTGGCCTTAAGTAGGTATAGACTGAAGAAGAGAAGCCATGCACTCATGAAGCCATGCACTTTCCTGCCAAGTGAGCTGATTTTTAAAAGAGTATGCACAATCAGGTGTAGTGTTCCAAAATAACAAGACCTTAGCAATTTTAAATGACATTTGACTTGAATAATAGTCTTCATGGTCCTTAAATTCTTATTTAACAGCAACTCATGTCATAAATTTATTCTTTCTTCCCCTTAAAAATGCTCCTTTATAGAATAGATTGACTTTGACAACTAAAATATTTTCATCTTTACAAATATAAACACATTGTATAAACTGTCTTTTGTTGAATATTCTGCCTAGGGAGAAAAATGTATCTGAAAATTGCTATCCACCTTTATTTCTTGAAACCACATTCATTATCTGACAGGGTAGGAAGTTTAGTCAGATATGGCAAGAAAGCCCAATAAATTGAAGAGAGCATGGAGATTTTGGATGATATGTCATGGTATCAGTCTAGCAATGTTACCCTTTAAGTTTTAACATATATAATAAGAAGCGAATTGGAAAATCAGGAAAAATGTTGGTGAGAATATTGCACCTGACAATTGTACAGTGTGAGTGCTGGTCCTATAAAATTGTTGTATCTTCTTGTGGGCTGTTTTAACTTACAAAATAAACATTTTTTAAAAACAATCAAATTTCCTACAAAAATAACAGTCACTAACCATAAATTTGAGATTCCAATTTTCATGAGAAAATAACGAAACATTCTTTACTATATTTTAATTTTAAAAAACCAAATGTATTTAAATATTTGCTTTTTTCTGAGCAGCTTTATAGTGTTACAAGAAAAATTTCTAATTGAAATTTCTGGTTTTGGATAATAATCTCTTTGTGCTTTCTCAGACCATATTAAGGATTCAGACAAGAGATTAGGAATTTGGAAACTTCTCTCATAGATTTATACCAATATGCATACAATCTATTTTTAGGAAATAATATTTATTCATTTCTTCCCAATGAAGTGATAGAGTTGGAAAAAAAATAATGGTCAAAATGGTTATACCACCAAGCAGGAAAATATTTTAATGTAGTGAGATAATGGAGACACATTTTTGACCTCATGTGTCAAATCTTGGCCAACAAGTAGACTAAGGAAGATCCACCTTTATCAATGTGAGCAAGCACCAACCATCTATTTAAGGGGACTGAATGTAGGCAGAGTAAAGGGGAAAACACACCTAACTAATATCCAATGGTAAGGGCCATGCTCATCTACTTTTCTTAATTTATCAAATTCACAAGATAACATTTTTTTAGGAAGGAAGGCATTTTATATAGGTAGTTTTCATAAATTATCCATTCACTTGTTATTACTTAATTTATACACTAAACATGACTGATAATAATTATTCTTCCCTTTTATTTGTTTAGTATTCAAGGAGCTGGGCAGGGTGGCACACATCTGTAATCTCTGCAACTCAGGATGTAGCAGTAGGAAGATGAAAAGTGTGAGGCCAGAGGCAGCCACTTTAACTTAGCTATACCCTGTCTCAAGAGAAAACATTTTTAAAGGAGGGATCAGAGATGCAGCTCAGTGGTGGAGCCCTTGCAAAGCATGTGTGAGGCCCTTGGTTCAACCCCCTAGTACTGCAGGGGAAAAAAAAACAAACTTCAAAGTTAGAAACAAAAATACATAGTACAGCATGTCTAAGAAAATAATGGTTTTCTCTTTTTTCTCCATTTCAGTTTCTTTCTAGTAAAGTCTATGTGACACATGGATAAAATTCTCTTGCAAAACTTGTTAATGTTATTTTTTGAGTGGCCCCATTCACTGCCATACTAGTAGATAACACTAGCAACTGGGTTATCCTGCTACCATCAGTCCTACTCAATTTATCCTCTGAAAATTCAAAATCTATTTGGTTCAGTTAGCCATCTGATTCCCTGCGAGGACTCTGAGAAGGTAAAGACCAATTTCTTACACAGATCTGCTAGTATATCCTATTTCCAACATCCTTATTAGGTGTGACTTCATTACTTGACACCGAAAACATCACATCTTCCATTCTTGTATTTACCTAATCTTTAAATATAAATGCATTAGCAATTCCTACTTTCTCCTTTCAATTTCGATCTAGTAACACTTGGCTTCCTCCTTGTCCATATGTCTATTTTTACCTAGGTTAGTTTTGGTCTTGTTTTTGAGACAGGAAAATTAGAAGCAGGCAAGTTTGTCTTTGAATACCACAACTATCATGTGGTATTTAGGACTGAAGCCTCTAGAGCAAAATGACTTGTACTTGAACTCGAAATGACATAATAACTTTGTGGCTCAGATCTCTGATCTACAAGTGCAATTAGCTACTGTATAGAGTTAAGTTGTGACAAGGACCAATTGAGTGAATGAGTGTGGGAAGCTTTACAGAGTCTAGTAAATATGAACTCCCTTCAATCAAGCTTTCTAAAATTAAATGTTTTTTTTTGTTTTTGTTTTTGTTTTTGTTTTTTAAATAGCATCTTGTTATGCTGCCTGTCTGACCTCAAATGCCTGTGTTCAAGTAATTGTCCTGCCTTAGTCTCCTGAGTAGCTGGGATCTCAGGCACACATTGCTGTATCTGAATTGAACTAACCCTTATGAAGTGCTTAGTAAGTGCTGCCACACTGTATGAACTCAATAAATGCCAGAAAATCTTGCCACAACTCATATGGATAATAATAGTAATAATAACCAGTCTTATGGAGATAATAACATTTATCCTACAGGTTACTCTCAAGGTGGGTAATGAGTTACATGAAGTAATCATCAAAGGACATGGTCCATGATAGATGCTAAGTTATTAGTACCCATTATGAAGTCTCTAGTCCCTGTGTCCTCATAATACCTTTATTCATTAATCAATACAGTCACTCTCCAAAAATGTATACAGACTTCTTTAGACTTCTTTTTAGAATTATAAAAGTAAAGAAAAGAAAATGAACCACACAGAGCCTGTTTTTTAACTTCATCTGAACCTTTATTCTTATTTTAGAATTACTTTCTTAAGCCCTTGGATTGATTCCCTATAATACTATTGACAATAACTTTTCAAAGATTTGTTTTGTTTACACCTGAATCCATGCTACTAATTGTATGAAGAAGCAACTTTAAAACAGCAGACTATATTTTCAGAGTAGTTTTAAGTTTGCAGTAAAATTGAGAGGAAAGTACAGAGATGTCCCATATACTCTATGCCTTCACACATATGTATAACATTTTTTACATTGCTAAAATATCAAGTTTGACTGATATGATTGTCCTAACATGTGTGTCTACAATCCAAAATATGTCACTCTTTAAAACATCTTTTTCCTTCTTTATAACCTCAGAATCATTAATGTTCTGCTGCTTTTTAAGGCAAAGTTTCTCAACTCCATTTTCTTCTTCATCCCTTGGAAATCTATTCCTTTAATTATTACTGCACACTGTGCAATAATTAACCTGCCCCTCTCAATTGGTCTCTGACATTTAACTCTCAAGTTTCATAAGCTTTGATACATCTTCCCATGACACTTCTGTTCTTTCTCTTATTTTACTCTCACTTCCAAAATTTTCAAACAACTGGTGTGCATTGATTGCCTATATTTATTCAGAAACTCAATTTTTAATTTTTAAATATTTTTTCTTTGAAGGATACTTATCTTTCAAAAGTTACCAGTTATCCCTTTACTCTCATACGTGAAGTTCTCTTAGTCCTTCTTAGAACTACATTTAGCATTCGACCAATCCTTGAAACAGTCAGAGAGATGGAATAAGAAAAGACACAAGTGCCAGAAAGCATCTATGTATTCTGGGAACATATCCAAACGTAGTCCCAAAGTTACATTAACCAGGCAAAGATAAAAATGACATGTAGGAAAAAGAGCAAATAAAATCAAATCACAGAGAAAGGAGTTTCAGCCATGAGATGTCACTGTTTAAATACTTATTGTATAAAAGGCAAAGAACCAAGTTTCCATTTAACCTGGTGATTTGTGTATGTGTAAAATTGCCACAATTAGCTCAAATCAACAGTCTACAGTCATTACTAAGCTGGCTATTTTTCCCTCTGTGTGATTTCAATATTATTGATTAAAATAACAAATTAAAATGAAGGTAAAGAGGCCTGAGAATGTGGCTAAACACAGCTGGAAATAAAGTAGCAGTGAGTCACCCCCAAGAACAAAACATGTACAGTTCTTGAAAGTATGAATGCATCAAATTATTCTTGGCAGTAACTGATTGCTAGTAAAAGATAATTGTTAATATTGTATATAAGCATTCATCTTAGTCTGTAATTTTGAATCTTCATGCCACCATTAAAAAAGAATAAGAATATTAAGGATATGAATAGATATCAAAAATAAGCAGAAATTTCTAAGCTAAAAATAAGTCCATTTTATCAAAAATCAATCTTTATGTGTTAAACATAAATAAAGCTTTTTCTCAAAAAGCAGAACAGTAAAAAATACTCTGAAAATTCTCATAGAGGAATGGCTATATGAATTTTTTTCATAAACATAGCATTTTGAGGCACTATCCAAAATAAACTATTGAAGAGCAATTTTGTGCCCTCAAAATGACATTTTTGATAAAAGTTAGTTTTAAAACACTTAATTCTCTTTCTCCTAAAGAAGGAATATGAGTTAATTCCAAGCAGCATGTAAACAAACACAAAATAGATGCAGTTTTACATCTATACAAAATTAAACTATAAGAAAGGGATTATGTGTAGTTGAATCAATAATTGAATGTGATTTGTATTTTAAGAGTGGAATTCAAACTGAAAATAAGAAAATAATAAAAATAAACATTGAATAGCAGCATTGCAGAATATTGTGAAACAACTATTTTATATCATTGCACAATTTTTGTCTAATTTTTATTAAATATTGACTAATAGTATTACCACATATTATTTTAAATAGAATTTTGTTATACATTCTTAACATATTTTAGTATGAAGCAAAAAATTAAATGGACTTATAGCTTTGATAAGCAGTTACACTTTTTCTAACACATATATTGAAGTAAAAACATACCTGTGAATTTTAGGATATTTGTCTAACTATCAACTAAAATCATCTTGTACAGCAACTAGCTGTGGAAGTAGAGGAATTCCTTATAAAGTCATTTACATACATTTAAAGAAATAATCACTTAACAGTTTCAGCAGCAAAAACATGTAGGAATGAAAATTAGTTTTTCTTTTCTCATTAGAGTATTAAAGGACATGTTATATTTTAGTTTTAATATGTGATATGTTAAATATATGTACTATTGTGCCCCATTAACTTTGTAATGAGTAGAATTAGATGTGTCACCCAATTCTTCATTACTTATGAATTACTCTTCATTTTGAAAAAGGTGTAACTTTCTAATCTCTGTCATTACTCAATATTCTCATCTCTGTCCCTG
>VMDO01040407.1:0-11956 GCA_007922755.1 Pedetes capensis | reverse complement strand
AAGCCCTTTGTGAAGTTAATATAGTGAACATTTTTATTAGATTTTGACAGCTATCTATGTAGTTCAGACTTTACTCTTTAAAAACATGTTTTGGCAGGGAATTGTATAACATTAAGATAAACTCTAGGTACTTGTCAACATATTTTTATAACTCTATTCATCTCTTAAACCTATAGCCCATTATTGCAAAAACATTTTAGATTTAATTTTAAGTAGTACTCTGTAGAAACAAAATGCTCTGATATACCTGATTTTATCAGATGTTTTCTAGTAATTAAGTTATCATCTTTTTTGAATAAAATAAACTTCGTTTTAAAATCTCTAACACAATGACTAGAACACTGTGGACTGTATTTGTTTCCTGAATGATAAATTTAACAAGCTTTGTGATCCCTTGTTGTTGTTGTTGTTGTTGTTGTTGTTGTTAGGTGCCCTGGAGTCCTGTCCAACTCACAGCGACCCTCATAGGGTTTTCAATGGCTGACTGTTTCGGGATTGCCTTGGGAGTGGGTTGCCACATTCTTCTTCCATTTTTGCTGGGCTGGGAATTGAACTTGGGACCTCAGAGACTGCAGAGCAGCGCTCTACCAACTGAGCTAAATCCCAGCCCTTTGTGATCCCTACATGTTATTTCTTTCTTTATTTCTTTATTTACTTATTTATTATTTTTCTAGTACTGGGGTGCTGAACCTGAGGCCTTGCACATGCTTTACAAGTATTCTGCCACTGAGCTGCACCCCAGATCCTTTTTTTTTTTAATTAAGACAAGGTCTCACAAAGTTATACAGGATGTCTCTGATCTTGAACCTGAGATCCTCCTGCTTCTGCCTCCCAAGTTATTGGGACTATAGGCATATGCCACTGTGTCTCACCCTACATATATTTTCAATAATCACTACTATTAATCTGTAGCCCCATAAATAAAAAAATAATAAAAATTAAGAAAAAAAATTAAACCATTCTCCATTAAATTTCAGTTAATACATTACTATGTACATGTCCAAAGAAAAAACACAAACCTTTAAATAAATCTATAATGATTTATTATAGCCTAAAAACAACTCTAAAATAACTGTTTCATAGGAAACAAAGAGTTTAAAGATTTTTAACTAAATAAGTCAGACACAGAAAGAAAAATGCCACATGTTTCCTCTCATACATGAGTGATTTTAAAAAGTTTATCTTAATGTAGAATAGTGATTACTAGATGCTGATCAGAGTAGTGAAGAGGCTAGAGGGATTTTGAATACTGGGTTCTTCATTAGCCAGATGACATTATGGTAGAGAAACTGACTGAAGCAAACTTATGGGAGCAAATATTTATGAGGGACTCATAGATATATGCCTGCAGCGGTAGTCCTGTGGCATCCGATCCCGTCAGATCTCGGAAGCTAAGCAGGGTCGGGCCTGGTTAGTACCTGGATGGGAGACCGCCTGGGAACACCAGAAGCTGTAGGCTTGGGAGAAGGACCTGGCAACCCCCTCCCCCAAATCAATCTGCCATTGAAAACCCTATGAACAGCAGAGAAGCACTGACAATAGTGTTTCCCCTGTTGAACAGAGGGTCGCTATGAGTCAGATACCGACTCGACGGCACCTAACAACAACAACATAGATACATGGTGGCAGGGTAGGCGTGATGGAGGGAGGCTCCATGGCAAAGAGCCTTACATCTTTTCAGTTAGGAAGCCAAGAGCAGAGAGCAACTGCAACCACACATCTGGGTTAAAATTTCCAAAGTCCCAATTCCTGAGACTCATTTCCACTCAGCTAGATCCTGCCTCCCAGAGTTCTATACCCTCTCAAGCAGTATCAACAGCTGTAGACCAAACATTAAGATACATGACTTTTGGAGGATATTTAGATTTAAACCATAACACTCTACCCCTGCCTCCCATTTTTATCTCATGGAGCAAAATACATTCAGTCCAATTTTAACAGCCCTCAAAACCTTAACAGTCTCAGCCATGTCCAAAAGTCCAAGTATAAGGTCTCCACTGAGATTTAAGGCAAACTTAGCTGTGATCGTCTGCAAAGCAAAAACAGGTTATGTAGTTCCAACTTACAATGGTACAGAGTAAGAATTCTCATTCCAAAAAGGAGGAATGGGCTCACAGGAGGAAAGATTGGTCTGAAGCAATACATATAAACTATTGAGCAAACATATCTTGTGGCTTCATGTCTGGCATTTGGCTCAGGCAATATCATCTGACATCTGGCATGTAGCATTATCTGGCCTTGAACAGGCTACAGTGGCTCTGCCTCATGTTCCTACCATTTGTAGCACATATGGTCTTCATAACTGGACTCAACTTTTTGCCAGCAACTTCCCTTAGAACTTTTATGGTGCTGGCATATTCAACATAGTGGAATCTCTATATCTTCTTAGTCTCCACCCATAAAGCTTCACACATCAACCCCTCAATGGCTCTCTGCAGAGCACTTGACCTTAGTACACAGCCTGGTCCCTAAGGCTATCTTTTGAAGCCTCTCTAACCCTTTACCTCTTACATTCTGGATGCTTGTTAAATGAGAATCACATGGCTGACATCAAAATTTGCTGGCAGCTTGAGAGGTAGATTTTTCCTTTTGAATCACAGCAGCAGTGATGGTCTTTGTATGTTCAGGCAAATAAACCATTTACCTTGGTAGCATTCTTGCAGCAGGGTGTCCTGGAAGCATTCATTTTTCAGGCACTCTACTTTAAATGGGCTTTTAATTTCATATCCTGGAGTCTTTTTGCAAGGAATCTATCCAGTACCTTCTGTATCATGAGGGGTTTTCTATTGCAACACTGACAAGGTCAAGGGTTCTCTTTATTGTAGCTTATCTCTTTAGTAATTAAGACCTCCTGGCCCAAATAACCCATGTCTACCGTAACCTTGGGCTGGGATTTAGCTCAGTTGGTAGAGCGCTGCGCTACAACCTCTGAGGACCTGAGTTCAAATTCCCATGCACCACAAAAATGGGAGAAGGACCTGGCAATCCACTCCCAAGGCAATCCCAAAACAGTCAGCAATTGAAAACCCTATGAGGGTGGCTATGAGTCGGACACTGACTCGACAGCACCTAACAACAACAACAGTAACATTAGACAAATTGCTGCTTTTTTTTTAAAGTTTACATTTATTAAATCCTTTTGTTCTGACCTTTTCTTAGCCTTTTCATCATAAGTCTGGTTAAATTCAGCAAGCAACGACCAACAAACATTTATCACCCATATGATATTTCTTTTGCCAAGTTAGTGAATATTACTTTTAAATTTGGCCTCACTCAAATCTTAAGACAAGGACAGAATGCACACAAGCTATTTGCTGGAATGGAACATGAATGGCCTCTAGGGTAATACCCAATTTCTCCTCATTTTTATCTGAATCCCTGTGAACCATATCTGTATTTCCATCGGCCATGACATTCTGATCTTCCTTACTCCCATCAGAACTGCCCATCATTCTTTGATTATAGCATCCCAGGGCTTTTGTCACCCACATCTCCAAACTCTTCTAAACTCCACTTGCAAACAAGTTCCAATGGGCTAAAAATCACATGGCCAGGTTTCTGCACAACAAAAACCTCACTCATGGTACCAATATTCTATATTATCTAGTGCATTACTGTGGCAGACAAACTGACCAAAGCAAATTTATGGGAGGAAATATTGATTGGGGGCTTATAGTTAGAGCTGGTGGTGAAAAAGTGATGGCAGCTGGCATCAAAGAATCTAACATCTTTGCAATCAGGAAGTTGGGAAGAGAGAGCAACTGAAACTATGGATGTGAGGAAAAACCTCCAAAGTCCTCCAAGAGGCTCACTTCCACTAGGCTTGACCGCACTTATTGAAGTTTCTTAACCTCCAATAAAAGGGCCGCCAGCTAGAGAATAAATGTTAAAACATGTGATCTTTGTGGGGCATTTTAGATTTAAACCATAAATAGTAACAAAACACTCTTAAAGGCAGTAAGTTCTAGTGTTGTACAGTACAAAGGTATGATTATGATTCATAATAACCTATTGTATATTTTATGAATAACTTGAAGAGAGGAGCTTGATGGTTCTAGAAAAATTATGATAAAGAGGTAGAAATGTGAATTACCCTGAACTTATCAGTATACATTATAGACACACCTAGAAATATCATACTGTACTATACAAAGATGTACAATTATTATATTAATCAAATATTTAAAAAATATTTAAAGTAAGAGATATTAATTACCTGATTGGATCATTGCACACTGTTATATATGTATTGAATTATTATATTATATCTCATAAATTTGTGTAATTAAATTAACAATTATTTAAAAACTAAAAAACTTTGTAGTATAAATAGGCAAATTTGGCCAGAGTACATACTCTTCTAAAAAAATTTACTCTTGAAATCCACAGAAAATACAGGGGAAATAAAGTTATCATTAGCATAGGACAGTACATAGAGTCAGCAAGAATTTGAGTCCTGATATAGTAGGTATTGCTTGCACAAATTTAAGTGAACAAGTGTCTTATGGTTTAACAACTGGAAGTTATGATCTTATGATGCTTAGGGGGAAATTGTCAGCTTGCCTGCCTCTTCCTTGTTATTATCTAGCACTTCTTCTAGGGCCAACATCCTGGCCAAAAGTCAGAATCTGCATTATCCCAACTATTTGATATTTATAGGACAGAAGAATCAAAGGTGTCCAAAACTTAAGATATAGTTGAGTTTTTAGGGTGAACATTACTTTCTTGTGTGATTTTTTCATGTTGATTTTATTCATATGTTGAAATAGCTGGTATATAGAAGCAAAACAGAATACAGTATAGACCTAAGATGCCAAACATACCAAGATTTTCCAAGTACTGTGAAATGCTTCTCATACTCTGACCCCCAATATTATGTATTCTTAAATAGGAAGGCCAAATCCATCTTCTATTTTAATTTCCAAAAACTTGTGGTATCCCAGGCCTTGTGCCATGATGCACTGCAGTAATCCCAATGATTCAGGAGGCTGAGGCAGGAAGATCATGTGTTGGAGGCCAGAGTCAGCCTTCATAGCTTAGCAAGACCTTGTCTCAAAATAAAATTTTAAAAAAAGGGTCAAGGATGAAGTTCACTGGCAGATCACTTGCTGAGCATTTGGCAGGACCTGGATTCAAACTCTCAAAAGAGAAAAATAAATAAATAAAAATAAAAAAGTAAAAAGTTGTGCCCAGAAATTGACAATGTATTTACAGATCATGACAAGGTCCATAGTATGGTCTTTACATTTGTGCTAAGGTGGAGTGGAGAACAAGATTATTCAATATCAATTTTTATAAGAGCAAAAGAAAGAAACTGGGAACAGTATGGGGAACTGATACTCCTAAAATTAAAAAGAACTAAGGAAGTTGAAAAAAATTGAAAGGTGATATAATGAGCTAATTAAAATATTGAATAATGCTTATATGATGAAGGGAATAAAAGTGCTTCTGTGGTGAAAAGAGGAAAATATACTGCCAGGTATAGAAAATGCATGGAATATAGAAGGAGCAAAATATTGTAGAAGGTGAGATTGAAGGACATTTGCATCTCTTGGGGAGAGATCAAACTTTTCTAATGATAAGGCAGACATGGTGGGGGAAAGAGTACAAGGCAGATAGAAAGAAGTAGTTTACATATTTACTATGAAAGTGAGAAGAATAAGAGGCTTCTGCTGTATTGAGGCAAAATATAAGCTAAAAATGGATAACAATTAAAAGTAAGAAAGAGGAAGTGATTAAGTGAAATAATGTTATGTTTCCCTTGAAAAAAAAAGAAGTACATGAATGAAGTATTATTAAAAATTGTTGGGCAACATAGACTTCTCATTTGGTTGTTGTGATCATTGGTAGAAAAAACACTTTTTGGTCTCATTGCCTTATTTTCTATTTGTTATAAACATAAAGAAGAAAAATATTGAGGTCCATTCAGTGCTTATATGAGGGAAGGTGAACAAACAAATAATAATATTGAGATGAAGGAATTCATGTGTTAGAAAGAAATATTGGAAAATATGTTGGACATTGAGCAAGGTAGAGACTGAAGGCTGGTGAAGGGTAATGAGAAAGTGGTAAAGTCAGTAGATTAGTTGTCATAGTGGGTTAATAGATTAGTTGTCATGGAGGGATAAGTAGTTTACTCCCAAAATTCATGTCCACTTGAAACCTCAGACTATTATATTTCTAGATAGAGTCTTAGGGAATCAAATTAGTTAAAATGAGGTCATAGTACATGAAAATGGCCTCAAATCAATGATTAGTTTTCATATAGAGAGAAGACAGGACTCAGAGAACAACACAATAAGAAGGGCAGGTGAGGATAGAGGCAGGAATTGGTGTGATACTGCCATAAACTAAGGAATTTGAAGTACTAACAGAATTTGGAAGAGGTAAGTAAAGATTATCTCCTAGAAACTTTGAGGAGAATGTGTCCTGGGGACAACTTGATTTGAGACTTCTGGACCCCAGAATTGTGAGAGAATGATTTTCTGTTGTTTTTGATACCTAGCTTATGGTGATTTCTTATACCAGACCTAGGAAACTAATATAGTTATTTTAATGGAGTTGATGATGTGGGCATTTATGTTATATAAGTAAGTGAGTGACTCAAGATCTTGCAAATTCAGAATAAAGTGTGTTTTGAAAACGTGATTCCAGAGGGGTGGAATTCTCATAATGCCAAGTTCCATCATGAGATGGTATTGAATCTGTGGTTGTGGATCACTAAACAGAAACTAAGATAATGACGGGTAGACGAAACTATTGAAGGAACAAAATAGTGATAAATTTGATGAGTTATTCTAGAGACTTTGAATGTAATAAGTGTCTAACTCGCCCAAAGATAAAGAGGAATCATTTTAAGTCAAATAAATGGAAAGAAACAAGAAGAATCATATTATGCTTGGAAGAAAAAGTAGAAATAAATAAGGTAGCAATTTATTCACTAATTTTTATTTAAAATAAACAAAAATGGTGAAACAGTATCCCATACAGTAATGGACCTGAGTTTATACTCTTTCTTTTCTTTTAGTTTATGGGTGGAATGTATTCTAGGAGCAGTTCCCTTAGAAATACAGTAATGAGGTGTCTCTTGAAACTCACCACCCACAGCTGACAAAATTTGTAGTTGTTATTAGATGCAATCAAGTCAGTGTCTGACTCATAGTGACCCTATGTAAAATAGGGAAACACTATTGTTAGTGCTTCTCTGCTATTCATAGGGTTTTTGATGTCGGGTTGATCTTTGGGAGTGGATTGCTGGGTCCTTCCCCCAAGCCCACAGTATCTAGTGTTCCCACGTGGTCTCCAATCCTAGTACCAATCAGGCCTGACCTGGCTTAGCTTCCAAAATTGGACAGCATTGGATGCCACAGACCTACAGCTGTAGGCTGACACAATATAGGTGACAGAATTTACTTTATCCATTAAAGTGCAGGAGATTGTCTAAACACACATGAAAAATTATTTACACAAAAAGAAATCAACAAAATGTGTAAGAAGTAAAGTAGCCACTGGTTTTCAATGAAACAGATGTTTATATTAAGTAAATATGTAATTATGTGTGTATATTTGTTTACATATTTATGTATGTGTATATATATGGTCATTGAAAAAATGTGATATATCTGCTCTTCTAAGTATGATATAATCTCTCAAGAACAAAAATTTATTTTTGAGTTATGCACTAACTTCAGCATATTATTCTTTGGTGATTGGAATTCAAAGTAGAGTTTGAATTCATTTATTTTTTTTTCCCAGGATTGGATATTGGACTCAGGGTTTCAGGCATACAAAAAGAGCACTTCAACAGTAAGCTGCAGCACCAACACTCTCCCCCCCCCCTCTTTTATTTTCAATTTTTGAGACAAGGTCTTGCTAAACTGCACAGGCTGTTTCTGGCTTCAAACTCATGATCCTTCTACCTTAGCTTCCCTATTTTCTGGGATTACAGCTGTGTGCCATGGCATATCCTACACAGCTGATATGTTTCTTTCTATTCAAGTACGTATTTGACAAATACTTATGAATATTGGACATTGTTTGGTTCTTTCCTGGAGGCTAATGATTAAACAATGAGTAAGACTTAATCTTTGTTTTCCTAACACTGACAGGATAAATACAATGTCAAATAAAGACAATTTTGACAATTCCACTCACATATATCAAATGATTCTTTTTTAGTAAGTAATTCTCCCTTGTTTTCTACCCTCGGACATAGAATAGTTATTTGACTGTTTGCCAGAGTAGATTGCAAACAGTAATCTCAGTGATATCAGTGTGTTATTTACATCTGAGAGATGGTTTTCATAAAATGAAGTAAAGAGCATTTGAAGGAAACACATTTTCAGTATTAATAATATGTAGGACATTACTACCTTGAGAAATTCAATTATAAATTCATTGATATACTGCTGCATATATCAATGACTAAATAGTCTTCATGCTATTTTTCTACCATACAAAGCAGATCATTCAGAGATTTCATCCATTATAAACAAATCTATCTCAATATTTTCCTATTTGAGAAAAAAACCATTAAGTCCTTGCCTCATAAGTATTTTTAGTAATGCTTATATTAATATGTGATTCACATACTATAACTTACATCATTTTAAAGTATACAATTTAGGTCTTTTTATTGTCCCTATTATCTAATTTTCCTCATGAGTACAATTAAGTGCTTTGGTATTCCCATTCTTCTCAATGTTATCCATAATTTGTTATGATCCACACAGTCAAATGTCTTTGCATGGTTGATAAAACACAGACGTCTTTGTGGTATTCTCTGCTTTTGGCTAATATGCATTTGAAAGCAATTATATCCCTAGTTCCATGCCCTCTTCTGAGTCTGGCTTTATTTTCAGGCAGTTCTCTGTCTATATACTGCTGAAGTCACTTTTGAATGATCTTTAGCAAAATTTTACCTGAGTGTGATATTAATGATATCACTTGAAAATTTCTACGTTATATTGGATCCCCTTTCTTGGGAATAGGCAAAAATATGGATCTCTCCCAGTTGGTCAAGTAGCTATCTTCTAAATCTCTTGGCATAAACAAGTGATCACCTCCAGTGCCACAATTATATGTTACATCTCTCTTGGTATTTTATAAATTCCTGGAGGCCTGTATTTCACCAATTACTACAAGGCATATTTGACTTCATCATTCAATTCCATTGGCTCCTGATCATATGAAACTTCTTGAAATAGTTGGTCATCCACCAATTCTTTTTGGTGTAATGACTCTGTATCCCTTCTATCTGGTTTTGATGTTTCCTGCATCATTTAATATTCTCCCTGTAGAATCTTTTACTATTGTTACTTGAGGCTTGAATTTTTTTTCTTCAATCTCTTGTTGTTGTTAAGTGCCGTGGAGTCAGTATCTGACCCATAGCAACCCTCTGTACAACAGGGGAAACAATACTGTCAGTGCTTCTCTGCTGTTCATTGGGTTTCCAATGGCAGATTGATTTTTGGGAGGGGGTTGCCAGGTCCTTCTCCCAAGCCTACAGCTTCTGGTATTCCCAGGCAGTTTCCCATCCAGGTACTAATCAGGGCCAACCCTGCTTAGCTTCTGAGATCTGACGGGATCAGATGCCACAGGACTACAGCTGCAGGCTTCTTCATTTCCTTAAGCTTGAGAAAAACAGAGCATGTTCTTCCCTTTTGATTTGTATATCCAACTCTTGGCACATTTCATTATATTTGATTGTGACTTTTCAACCTTCCCTTTGAAATCTTCCATTTAGTTACTTTACTTCATCATGTCTTCCTTTTACTTCAGCTGTTGCATGTTCTAGGATAAGATTCAGAGGCTCTTTTGACATGTAATTTGGTCTTTTCATTTTTCCTGTCTTTCAAAGAACCTTTTGCTTTCATCACAAATGATGTCTTGGATGTCATGCCACAACTCTTCTGGTGTTGGACAATTAGTGTCTTAACATATCAAACCTGTTATTGAAGCGGTCTCTGAATGCAGGTAGGATATACTAAAGGTCATACATTGGTTCTTGTACACTTGACCTAATTTTCTTCAGCTTCAGTTTGAACCTACATATGATCAGTAGATGGTCTGAGCCAAAGTCAGCAAGTGGTCTTGTTCTGACATTTGATATTGAACGTTTCCAACATCTTTTTCCTAAAATGTAGTGAATTTTGTTCCTGTATGTTCCATCTGGTGACTTCTATGTGTATAATTGCTGTTTATGTTAGTAAAAAATATATATATTTGCAATGAAAAGTTCATTGGTCTGAGAAAATTCTATCATGTGTTTTCCAGCATCATTTCTTTCCCCAAGGCTATATTTTCCAACTACAGAGCCACCTTCTGTGTTTCTAACTTTAGCATTCCAGCAGTAATTATCAGTACATCTTGATTGCATGTTTTATCTACTTCAGATTTCAGGAACTAGTAAAAATCTTCCCTGTCTCCATTTGTAGCTTTAGTGGTGGGTACATAAATTTGAATAATAATGACCTATCTGGCCTTCCTCATAGGACTATGGGTATTATTATTCTATCACTAATAACATTTTAATGCAGATGACACAACTCTGGTTGCTGAAAGTGAAGAGAATTTCAAACACTTATTGATGAAGATGAAAGAATATAGTCTTGAGCATAGATTGCACTTCAATATCAACAAAACAGAAATCATTACAACTGGGTCAGTAAACAACTTCATTATAAATGAAAAAAAGATAAAGGTTGTATAAGATTTTGCTTTAGTGGGTTTCTACAATCAACACCCATGGAAGCACCAATCAAGAAATTACAAGATGCATTGCATTTGGAAAAGCTATTGCAAGAAACCTCTTTAAGGTGATGAAAAATAAAGATGTCACCATGAAGATGTAGGTGTGCCTGACTCATGTCATTGTATTTTCAGTCAAATCACATGGTCATGAAAGCTGGACATTGAATAAGGGAGACAGGAGAAGAACTGATGCTTTTGAATTATGGTTCTGGAGACAAATATTGAGTATGCCATGGTCTGCCAAAAGAATCAACAGACCTGTCCTAATTGAAGTGCAACCAGAGTGTTCCTTGGAGCAATGATGGCTAGTCTGCCTTATGTATTTTGGACATGTAGCCAGGAGGAACCAGTCCCTTGAAAAAGACATTATGTTTGGGAGAGTGACAGGTCAACAACAACAAAAAAAGGGAAAATTAGAATGATTGACAGTGTCTGCAACAATGGGCGTAAACATAAAAATCATCATATGCTTGGAACAGAATTGGGGATTTTTGTTGTTGTTGTTCTGTTGTACATAAGGTCACTAGGAGTCAGACCCAACTTGGTAGCAGCTAACACCACCACCACAAATGTTTACCCTCATTTAACGTGATCTACACATTACAGAACATATTCCTGTATAAAAACATCACATGGCATCCCATAATAATTTTTATGTTTTTATATATATTTATTTAAATTTTAAAAATATTTAAAATAATATGTGATCACATATATAGCATGAATCTATGACCAGCTTATTTTACTTAGCATGTTTTCAAGTTGCATCCATGCAATATCATATATGAGCACTTCATTTTTAAAAAAATATTGAATAATATTCCACCTTATGACTATACTACACTTTATATATCCTTTCATTTTCTGAGGTATGATTTAGTTATTTGCACATTTTTGGTCATACACATTCACGAGCTTTTTAGTTTATCTTTCTGTAGTAATTTAATTCCTTGTGGTTTAAATTTGAAACCCTATTTTCACACATAAACCTAGATGCACACATTGAAATCCTATAAAACAGACGGTCAAAAGAGGTGCTGGTGTGAAGTGATGGTGGTTGAGAAGGGGAAGTATGGACTGGGAATTGTTGGGAATAAGTGACTTAAAATTTGTGTGATGCTTCCAAGCTTAATTTATTTTTTCTTAAATTTTATTTTTCTTGGACACACAGTAAATGTACATGTTTATGTGATATAATGTGATG
>VMDO01040406.1:0-11956 GCA_007922755.1 Pedetes capensis | reverse complement strand
TGGTAAAAGAAAAAAGTTAAAAAAATGACAAAGTATTGGAATGGCTTATTTTTGAGTCCCCTAATATAGGAGTCTGCTAAGTGGGGGTGGGGGGATTAACTTGAAGTTGTAGTCTCTTACTTTCCTACAGTTCAGGGTGTTGCTATGCCCAGGCCAGAGCAATGCATTCACTTTAGAAGCTTCCCTTCTTTGCATACCAGGAGCTGCTACTGGCTGCACTCAGCTTTGTAGCCGGTGGGCTGGGCAGATTCTCACTTAGTCCATCAACTCCCTACTTTGTGCTGCCTGAGGTGGCTAATATCCAAGTCAAGAAGTGCCCCTCAAGCGTGTTGACAATATGGGGAAGCAAAGAGAACACTGAGATATGTAATGGAGGGCCTGTTTCATTGCTTTCAGATTCTGCCTACTAGTAAACACCCAGTGGGACAGAGAAGGCTGTGGAAATCAAATGTTCCACTGGACCTGAGCTTTCACATTCTCAGACCCGCCATCAGCAAACCCTATAACACTGAGGCAGCTCCAGAGGTTGAGCAGCCTACTGGCCACAGGCTCAGAGATATCATTCTTAGGAGTGTGATTTTGGCTTCTCCTCCCCTGGCCAGAGAGCCAGATATAGAGCTATTGACTATTTCCTTCCTTTTGCTGCATAGCCTTTCTGTTTCTCCATGCTTTTCAAGTGTCCTATTGCCTTTTTCATGACTCCTGATGCTCTGTCTTTGGAATAAAATCTGTCCTTTGTTAACCTAACTTTTCCCATTCAAAGTCATAGAAAGGCAGGTTCTAATCCACCATCTTACTCTAGAAGTCTTCATTTTTTTATTTTTTTTGAGAAGGGATCCCCCTATGCTGTCCAGTTTGTTTTCAAACTCCTGGGCTCAAGCAATCTTCCCTCCTCAGCTTCCCTAGTAGCTGAAATGAAAGGTATGCACTACTACACCTGGATTGATGTTGTAAGCCTTACTGGACTTGATCTAGTTTATCCTAGAGTCTCAAAGGAGCATGGCTACTGAAGTCAGGAGAAGGTCCTGCATTAATAAATAGTATGGATTGAGTACTATATACTTAAAATATCCAACAGACTGTTCTAAGTGTTTTATATCCATTATTTTGCTTAATGTCCTTATAGCCTCACAAGTAAAGAAACTGAAGCTAGAGAGGTTAAATAACCTACCTATGGTCATACAGCGAGGAGGTAATAAAGACAGGATTCAAACCCAAGGCAGCCTAGCTTCAGAGTCTAGTCTCTACTAGTATGTTCTATTGCCTTCATTACATGGTGGATTTATTTTCTTCCTTATGCTTTTTGTATTTCACCCTAATAGTATGTATTATTAAGGGATAAGGATAGGTATTTACTCAGAGACAAGCAGGGATACCAGGATAAGTCCCCTGTAGTATATCTTATAAGAGTCAGAAACTTTATCATGGTCTATGGGCCATATATATTTGGCTAAAATAAATCAAATATTTACCTGAAGAACTTATTCTTCCCCTAGACTCCAGGAAAAGAAAAGACCTGAAGTAGAGCAATGAGCTTATAAAAGAAACAATTTAATGAGTGTGTTTCAAGTTACCTTGAGTTCTTGGAGTTGATCTGGTTCATAAAGCTGGGTAGAAACTGCCTGCGCAAGGAAAGTGTCAAGCTCATGGCGATGCAGGATTCGACCACCAGGCCACTGAACCATGTACCTAAAAAAAATAAAAGCATCAGTATTAGGCCACAAATCTCATGTATTTGTGTCACAAACACTTATTAAGAATTTATCATGGTGCTGGGCATGGTGGCACACATCTATAATTCCAGCACCTGGGAAGCTGAGGCAGGAAGATTGGTAAATAATGGCCACCTTGGGATATATAACGAGTTCAATGCCAAACTAACCTACATAGTGAGACCCTGTCTCAAAAAATGAAGGGCTAGGGATGTAGCACAGTAGTAGAATGCTTGCCTCACATGTGTAGGGCATTACGTTCATTCTCCAGCACTGGAAAAAAGACTCTATGATGGGCCAGACCCTACACTAGGCTTTAATAATTCCAAAAGAATGAAGGAGAATTTCTGCCTTTGATTACTTGGCAGTCTGCATGGTAGAGGAAACAAGCATGTACATAAACAATGACAGGATGATGTGTTAAGCACCAGGAGAAAAGAATGCACAGGGTACTAAGAGAACACAAAAGAGTTCTACGACTGAAAGACTGAAGGAAGATATCCTGAAAAAACCAGCAGGAGCTTAGTTTCAAGGGGCCTGCAGAATTTAGTGAGACAATAAGAAGGGAAAAGAAAATATCAATGACATTCTTCACAGAAGTCGAAAAAACAATCCTAAGATTCATGTGAAAACACAAAATTTCTTGAAGCGCCAAAGCAATCTAGAACAAAAAAAGCAATGTTGGAGGGATCACAGTACTTGATTTCAAAATACACTACCCAGCCATAGCTATAAAAATAGCACATTATTAGCTGGGTGCAGTGGCGCACACCTATAATCCCAGCAGCTCAAGAGGCAGAGGCAGGAGGATAGCAAGTTCGAGACCAGAGGTAGTCTGCATAACTTAGCAAGACCCTGTCTCAAAAAAAAAAAGTAAAAAAAAATGGGCTGGAGGTGCAGCTCAGTAGTCCAGCACTTGCAGAGCATGCAAGCGCGAAGCACTGGGTTCAACCCCCAGTACCGAAAAAAAAAAAAAAAGCACATTATTGACATAAAAACAGACAAGTAGACCAATACAATAGAAGACCAAGATGTAATCCCACACATGTGCAGCCATCTGATTCTCAAAAAGGTGCCAAAAAGATATGTTGGAGACAAAATAGTCTCTTCAACAAATGGTCCTTGGAAAACTGGGTATGCACATACAGAAGATTGAAACTAGATCACCATCTCTCACCTTGTACAAATATCACCTCAAACTGGATCAATGACTTTAATATAAAATCTAAAAATTTGACATTACAAGAAGAAAATAAAAGGAACACACTTTAAGATACTGGCATAGGCAATGATTTCCTGACTAGGTTTCCAGTAGCTCAGGAAGTAAAACCGTGACTAGACAAATGGGATTGCATCAAATTAAAATGTTTCTGCATAACAAAGGAAATAATTACCAGAGTCAAGAGACAGCCTAGAGAATGGGAGAAAATTTTTGCCAGTTGTTCATGTGACATAAGATGAATATGGAAATATATGAAGAAGTTAAAAGCATTATCAAAATAACTAATCTAATCAACAAATAAGACAATGATCTGAATAGGAATTTCTCAAAAGATGAAGTACACATGGCCAATAAATATAGGAAAAAAGGTTCAACAGTTTTAACTATCAGGGAAATGCAAATAAAAACTTCATTGAGATTCAATCTTATCCTAACCTGAATGGCTATGATAAAAATAATGCTGGCAACAATGTGGAGAAAAAGGAACCCTGAGTGAAGGATGAAATACAAGCTGCCTTGAAGGAATTGGAGAAACACATGGCTCCAGGAATTGATGGAATACCAATAGAGATGTTTCAACAAACAGATGCAGCACTGGAGATGCTAACAGGTTTGTGCCAAAAGATTTAGAAAACAGCTACCTGGCCAACTCACTTGGAAGAGATCCATATTTGTGTCTATTCCTAAGAAAAGGATCCAACTGAATGTGGAAAATATTGAACGATATCATTAACATCACATGTAAGCAAAATTTTGGTATCCCATCAATTCCTGGAGCCTTGTGTTTCGCCAAATCTTTCAAGGCGGTTTCTACTTTGTCCTTCAATACCATTCGTTCCTCTTCATATGCAACCTCTTGAAATGGAATTGATGGGATACTAAGAGAGATGTTTTAACAAACAGATGCAGCACTGGAGGTGTTAACATGTTTATGCCAACAGATTTGGAAAACAGCTAATTAGCCAACTGATGGGAAGAGATCCATACTTGTGCCTACTCCCAAAAAAGGGGATCCAACTGAATGTGGAAACTATCAGACAATATCATTAATATCATACACAAGCAAAATTTTACTAAAGATCATTCAAAAGTGACTGCAGCATTACACAGACAGGGAATTACCAGAAAATCAAGCGGGATTCAGAAGAGGGTGGGGAACCAGGGACATCATTGCTGATGTCAGATAGATATTAGCAGAAAGCAGAGAATACCAGAAAGAGTCTGTCTATGTTTTATTGACTATGCAAAGGCATTTGACTGTGTGGATCATAATAAATTATGGATAACATTTTGGAAAATGGGAATACCAGAGCACCTAATTGTACTCATGAGAAATCTGTATGTGAACAAGGAGGCAGTTGTTCCAATAGAACAAGGAAACACTGCCTGGTTAAAAGTTGAGAAAGGTGCATGTCAGGGCTGTATACTTTCACCATATCTCTTCAATTTATATGCTGAGCAAGTAATCCGAGAAGCTGGAATTTATGAGGAAGAATGCGGCATCAGGATTGGAGGAAGACTCATTAATAACCTGTGTTATGCAGATGATACAATTCTGCTTGCTGATAGTGAAGAGGATTTAAAATATTTACTGGTGAAGATCAAAAATCATAGCCTTCAATGTGGGTTGCGACTAAACACTAACAAAAAAATTCACGAGCGGGTCAATATGCAACTTTATAATAAATGGAGAAAAGATTGAGGTTGTCCAAGATTTTGCTTTGGTTGGCTCTATAATCAACACCCGTGGAAGCAGCAGTCAAGAAATCAAAAGACGCATTGCTCTAGGAAAAGCTGTGGCAAAAGATCTCTTTAGAGTATTGAAAAGTAAAGATGTCACATTGAAGACGAAGGTGTGTCTGACTCATGCCATGGTATTTTCAGTCACATCATACAGTTGTGAAACCTGGACATTGAACAAGGGAGACAGGAAAAGAATTGATGCAAATGAATTATGCTGCTGGAGACGTCTATTGAATATACCATGGACTGCCAAAAGATCCAACAGATCTGTCCTAGGAGATGTGCAACCAGAGTGCTCCTTGGAAGCAAGAATAGCTAGACTGCGTCTTACATATTTCAGACATGTAGTCAGGAGAGATCAATCCCTGGAGAAAAAATCATGTTTGGGAGAGTGGCAGGTCAACGAAAGAAAGGAAAACCCCTCACCAGATGGATAGACACAATGTCTGCAACAATGGGCTTAAATATTTGTGCCTGGCACAGAATCGGGAAGTGTTTTGATCTGCTGTACATAGCGTTGCTATGAGTCGGACTCAACTCAACGGCACCTAACAACAACAACAAGCAAAATTTTACTAAAGATCATTCAAAAATGAATGCAGCAGTATATAGACAGGGAACTGCCAGAAAAGAAGCTGGATTCAGAAGAGGGCAGGGAACCAGGAACATCATTGCTGATGTCAGACGGATACTAGCAGGAAGCAGAGAATATCAGAAAGATGTCTATCTATGTTTTATAGACTAGGCAAAGGCATTTGACTTCATGGATCATAACAAATTATGGATTACACTGCAAAGAATGGGAATACCAGAGCACCTAACTGTACTCATGAGGAATCTGTACATGGACCAGGAGGCAGTTATTCAAACAGAACAAGGAAACACTGCTTGGTTTAAAGTTAAGAAAGGTGTGTGTCAGGGCTGTATCCTTTTACCATATCTCTTCAATTTCTGTGCTGAGCAAATAATCCAAGAAGCTGGAATTTATGAAGAAGAAAGCAGCATCAGGATTAGAGGAAGACTCATTAACAACCTGCATTATGCAGATGACACAATTCTGCTTGCTGAAAGTGAAGACGATTTGAAACATTTACTGATGAAGATCAAAGAACATAGCCTTCGTATGGATTGTGACTCACCATCAACAAAACAAAAATCCTTACAACCAGGTCAGTATTCAACTTCATGATAAATGGAGAAAAGACTGAGGTTGTCCAAGATTTTGCTTTACTTGATTCTATAATCAACATCCATGGAAGCAGCAGTCAAAAAATTAAAAAATACATTGCATTGGGAAAAACTGTTGTGAAAGACTTCTTTAAAGTGTTGAAAAGTAAAGATGTCACATTGCAGACAAAAGTGCACCTGACTCCTGACTCATGTCTTGGTATTTTCAGTTATATCATATGCTTGTGAAAGTTTATCATTGAATAAGGGAGAGAGGAGAAGCATTGATGCTTTTAAATTATGGTGCTGGAGATGAATATTGAATATACCATGAACTGCCAAAAGAACCAACAGATCTGTCCTAGAAGAAGTGCAAGCAGAGTGCTCCTTGGAAGCAAGGATGGCTAGACTGTGTCTTACGTATTTTGGACATGTAGTCAGGAGGGACCAATCCCTGGAGAAAGACATCATGTTTTGGAGAGTGGCAGGTCAACGGAAAAGAGGAAGACCCTCAACTAGATGGATTGACACAGTGCCTGAAACAATGAGCTTAAACATAAGTAAGATCGTGTGCCTGGCACAGAATCAGGGAGTGTTTCATTCAGCTGTGCATAGGGTTGCTATGAGTCAGACCTGACTCAATGACACCTAACAGCAACATACACTGTGAGTGGGAATGTAAATTAGTACACTTACCACAGAAAACAGTATGAAGGTCCCTCAAAAAACTAAAAAAATAGAACTAACTATCTTATGAGCCTGTTATAGCATTCTTGGGTGTGTAATTGAAAGAAATTAAGTCAGCATACTAAGGAGATATCTGCATAGCCATGTTTATTGTGGCACTACTCAAAATAGCCATGATATGAAATCAGTCCTGATGCCTGTCAATAGATGAATGGATAAAAAATGGTGTACATATACACAATGGAGTTTTATTCAGCCATAAAGAATGATGAGATCATGTCATTTGCATGAAAGTGAATGGAAGTGGAGGTTACAATGTTAAGCAAAATTGGACATATAAAAGTATCACATTTTCTGTCATATGTGGAAATGGAGAGAGGGAAGGAAGGAAGGAAGGAAGGAAGGAAGGAAGGAAGGAAGTCAGGCAGGCAGGCAAGCAAGCAAGTAAGCAGGCCTGAAAATGGAGGAGCAATATTTAAGGAAGGGGTAAGGAATTGGAGGTGGGAGGGTGGGGTGAAGGGGTGGGGACAACAAAAGATGGTAGTAGTGAGGGTGGATATGATCAAAGCATGATACCGGTATACACATGTATGGAAATGTCACAGTGAAACCCATTATTTTGTACTATTATAATTAAAGTATTTGGCAGAATTAATCGCCAAAGCCATGCAGGCATTTTCTTCACTTTGTGGGTAGTTTTTAATTACTAATTTGAGTTCGTTATATGTCTGCTCAGATTTTCTAGCTCCCCTTGAGTTAGTTTCGGTAATTTGTGACTTCCCAGGAATTTGTCAATTTCATCTATGTTGCTTAATTTGTTGTTATACAGTTGATCATAGTATTCCTTTATGTTGTTGTTGTCACCCTGTCCAACTCATAGTGACCCTCATAGGGTTTTCAATGGCTGATTGTTTTGGTATTGCCTAGGGAATGGATTGCCACATTCTTCTCCCATTTTTGTGGAGCTGGTAATTGAACCTGGGACCTCAGAGACTGCAGAGCAGTGCCCTACCAACTGAGCTAAATCCCAGCCCAGTATTCCTTTACACTCTTGTTTATTTTCCAGGTCAGTAGTAATACCCTTCTTTCATTCTTGATTTTAGTAATTTGAGACTTTTCTCTTTTTTTCTTGGTCACTTCAGCTAAAGTCTGGTCAATTCTATTAATTAAAAAACCACATTTGGTGGTGAAGCAATTAATAGCATGCATGAGGCCCTGGACTCTATCCTCCAGTGCTGCAATCAATCAATAAACAAACAAATGCTGGGTGTCATGGCGCACACCTGTAATACCAGCAACTCAGTATGCTAAAGGAGGATTACAAATTCGAGGCCAGAGGCAGCCTTTACAATTTAGTGAGACTCTACCTCAAAATAAAAAACAAAAAAGGGGTATGGGGTGAGGCTCAGTGGTGGAGCATTTGCCTAGCATGCACAAGGCCCTGTGTTCAACCCCAGCACTTTAAAAAACAACAATAAAATCTACCCCAAACACTTTTGATTTTAGTTGTTTTTCTCCATTCTTTTTATTCTTTACTTCATTTATATCTGATTTAGTCTTTGTTGTTTCCTTTCTCTGATTTTTTCTTTTTTTGCAGTGCTGAGAATCATATTCCCAGCCCTAATGTTTTACCATTCTCCCCCCGCCCCAGGCTTGCCCTTAACTTCTGAGCTCAAGCAATCTTTCTGCCTCAGTTTCTCAGGTGTGTGCCACCATGTACAGTTATTTTAGGGGGTAAGTGTGGCTTTTTTTTAGTTTTTTAAGATAGAAAATTAGGTTATTGATTTGAGGTCTTTTACATTATAGGTGTTTACAGCTATATGTTTCTCTCTGTGCTACTTTAGCTGCATTTCACATTTTGTTATCAACTTGTTCTTATTAATCTCAATAACTTCTAACTTCTCTTGTGATTTCTTCTATAATCCATTAGTTATGTAGGACTCTGCTGTTCAATTTTCATATTTTTGAATTTTCCAAATTTCCCTTTCTTAATAAAAGAAATAAAATCTAAGTAAAATAACAACACCGAATGAAAAAAGGTAAGAAACACAGTGAGGTGTACAGAACACTATTCATGTCAAAAAAAAGGAAAAAGAATAACCACCCAGGCATGGTGGTACAAGCATATAGTCCCAGCTACTCAGGAAGCTGAGGCAAAAGGATCACTTGAGTCAAGAAGTCCCAGGCCAGCTGGGAAACATAAAGAAGTCTCATCTATTAAAAGAAAAAGAAAAAAGGAAAAAATATCTACATGTATAGATAATACTATAGGGGCTAGGAATGTAGCTCAGTATAAGAGTATTTGCCTAGCCTGCATGAGGCCCTGGGGTTCATCTCTAGCACCAAAAGAATATATACTATACATGCAAATACATGTTTAAATACATACAGCCTGCAGCTGTACCACTGTGACATCTGATCCTGTCAGATCTCAGAAGCTAAGCAGGGTCAGGCCTGGTGAGCACTTGGATGGGAGACCACCTGGGAATACCAGGTGCTACAGGCTTGGGAGAAGGACCCGGCAACTCACTCCCAAAAAACACTTAACCACTGAAACCCCTATGAATAGCAGAGAAGTACTGACAATAGTGTGTCATCGCTTGTACATAGGGTCACTATGAGTTGCAAACCAACTTGATGGCACCTAACAACAAAATACGTACATGGAAGATGGCTTGGAAGGACACACATCAAAGGGAACTTGGTCAGGAATCAGGGCTGAAGGTGACAAAAACTGAAGAAAAACCAAACAACGGAGGGATCATGCATGGACTGATGATGACAGAAGATCATAAACAGAGGAAGACTATCCATTTATTATTTCCAATGTTTCTGAATTCTAAGCCAAGCATAAGACAAAACTCTCTCTACCCTAAAATACCATAAAAACACTTAGATAAAATGTCAAAAAAGTAGAAGAAAAAGAGCCTAATCACATGGCTTACCGGAGTACGCAGCACATGAGCAGCAGATGGGTGGGGACATTAGCTGGATTCAGCATACTGGGTGTGTCTGACTTCATACAGGCCAGGAAAGCCCGCATCCTTCGGTTCTTATCCTCAACTGCTTTGCCTAGCCAGAGCTTCTTGAGGTTTGGACAAGTCCATTCCCGAAATGTCAGTGCAGATACCAGCTCAGGAGTTTGAGGTGATTTCCCTTTATAGGCAGACCACTCTTTAAGGATCACTGAAGGAACTGAGAAGAGAAATTGAGGAAAACCAGCCTCTGGAGAATCTGCGCATTTCTGCAGCTGGCTACAATCGACAGGATCAATAGCATTTCAGTATCTTTTAACTTTTGTCATAACTTTTTATTGTTAGCAGTACTAACAGCAGAAGTAGTATGCATTTGTTAGGCAACTGAAATATGTTAGTTACTTTACATATATTATTTAATTCTCATAAAAACTCAGAGAGGGAACTATTGTGACTACATTATTATGAAACATAGTGCTCCTTTTACAGGGGATGAAATCAAGGGCTAATGTCACACAGTTCTCAATTACTTTGACACTCATTTCTTAAGTAGTCATACCAGGATAGAGAAGGAAAGAAGTCCAAGGAATAATTATATAAATATCTGGCTTCATAACAGACTATAGAACATCTCAAAAATTTTAAGGAATTTCACAATATTTTCAAAAAAACAAACATCTCAGACATGGTGGTATGTACCTGTAATCTAAGCTACTTGGGAAGTTGAGGAAGGAGGATCACTGAAGCCCAGGAGTTTGAACCAATTTGGACAACATAGCAAGACCCTGTCTCAAAGATAAAATAAAATAAAAAGAAATCTAAAAGCCAACATCTTTTAGATTTACAATGGTGTAATGGACCAGAAAAACATGATTCTTTCAATTTCTACTACACCTCAAGCTCCCAAGCTACGGTCTCTTTAGAGATGTTGTTGTTGTTGTTAGATGCCATCGAGTCGGTATCCGACTCATAGCGACCCTCATAGGGTTTTCAATGGCTGACTGTTTCGGGATTGCCTTGGGAGTGGATTGCCAGGTCCTTCTCCCATTTTTGCAGTGCTGGGAATTGAACTCGGGACCTCAGAGACTGCAGCACAGTGCTCTACCAACTGAGCTAAATCCCAGCCCTATCTTTAGAGATAGCTAGCATCTAATCAGTCAATCAAGCTAGAGACCTAGAAGCCTCCACAGTCCTTTCTCTCCTTTCCCTTCTGAACATCTGATTTTTACCAAGGTCCTGCTGATTCTACCCCTTCGTTATCACTTCTATTTGTCCCTTTTTCTTCATCGCGACAAATATAGTAATGGTTCAGACATTTTTCACCTGACAAGAATCTCCAGACTGATCATATCTTTATATAATCTGGTCCTTCTCATGCCTATGCTCCATCACCACTAGATTTTTTTGTGGTGCTAGGGATGGAAGCCAGGGCCTCACACATGCTAGGCAATCTCTCTAATACATTCAGTCCTTCACCACTGAGTATAATGTCAGCTATAAGTTTTTTTGTAGATGTTTTTTATCAGGTTGAGAAAGTTCCCCTCCTAGTTTTGAGTTTTTATCATGAATGAGTGTCAAACTCTGTCAAATATTTTTTTGTATCCACTGATATGATCATATGATTTTTCTTCTTTAGCTTATTTAGATGGTGGATCACATAGATTAACTTTTTGTATTTTAAAAAATTAAATTCAAATTTTGGACCAGCTTTGCAACAATGGAATAAACCCTAGCTGGCCATGCTATATAATTCTTTTTATAAGCTGTTGAATTCTACTGACTAATATTTTTAAGAATTTTTGCATCTATATTGTTTTAGTCTGTTTGGGCTGCTATAACAAAGTATAATAGACTTGCTGGCTTACAAACAACAGAAATTTATTCCTTATAGTTCTAGAGGCTGGGAATTCCAAGACCCAACTGCTGGGAGATACACCTGGTGAAGGCCTGCTTCCTGGTTTGTAGATGGCTGCCTTTTCATTGTATCTTCACATGGCATAAAGAAGAGAGAGCTCTCTGGGGTCCCTTTAATAAAGATGTTTCTCCTATCCATGAAGGCTCCACTCAAATGATCAAATTACCTTACAAATATCCCACCTTCTAAAACCATCACATTGGGGGTTAGGATTTCAACATAAGAATTTGGTGGACACAAACAATCAGTCCGTAACATATATTGATATATGATGTCATCATACATCTACGACATGGTGTTTTAATGTATTGTTTTTATCTGGCTTTGTTGTTCTTGTTAGGTGCTGTTGAGCTAGGTCTGACTCATAGTGACCCTATGTACAATAGAATGAAACACTTTTATCTGGTTTTAGTATCAGATTAATACTGGCTTTATAGAATGAGTTGGGAAATGTTTTCTCCTATTTTCTGGAAATTCTTGTGTTGAATTGATGATAATTAAACAGTTAATAGAATTCTTCAGTGAACTAACTGAG
>VMDO01040405.1:0-11950 GCA_007922755.1 Pedetes capensis | reverse complement strand
TTAATGATATTGTCCGATAGTTTGCACATTCAGTCAGATCCCCTTTTTTGGGAATAGGCACAAATATGGATCTCTTCCAGTCAGTTGGCCAAGTAGCAGTTTTCCAAATCTGTTGGCATAAACATGTTAACACCTCCAGTGCTGCATCTGTTTGTTGAAACATCTCTATTGGTATCCCATCAATTCCTGGAGCTTTCTGGTTAAAATAGAATACATGCTCTTGTATGAAATAGAGTAGATATGCTTTATGGTTTTTATATTTTTCAACCATGGTTAAAAATCTGATTTTAGGAGCTTGCCAGTTAGCAAATTCCTATATTAGCTTTTAAGATTCACAAGACATGATTTTTATGCCCCCCAACTTTTTTTCTCCAATTCCAATGGCTATTTGTACATTGTTGTTGCTGTTGTTAGGTGCCATGAGTCGGTATCTGACTCATAGTGACCCTCATAGGGTTTTCAATGGCTGACCGTTTCGGGATTGCCTTGGCAGTGGATTGCCAGGTCCTTCTCCCATTTTTGGGGTGCTGGGAATTGAACTCGGGACCTCAGAGACTGCAGCACAGCGCTCTACCAACTGAGCTAAATCCCAGCCCATTTGTACATTAGAAGTATATAACTAGGCTGAAGATACTGATCTGGGTTAATATATGATGATTCTGAAGGAAGAAACACATTAAAATTCTATCACTAATCATTAACAACCAATCGATGATGTGTTTTTATGATATGGATATATAAATAACATTCTTCTAACTAAAGAGGTGTCAGCAAACTAAATGACTTATCAGCCAAGGAGAGTCTGATGGAGGAGGTTCCTGTCATCGACTGATGCATAACAAGTTTTCCTAAAACCTGCTGCTGCTGCTGTTAGGTGCTCTTGAGTCAGGTCCGACTCATAGCGGCCCTATGTACAACAGAACGAAACACTCCCTGACACTGGCCAAGCCTGGTACTGTCAGTGCTTCTTCACTATTCATAGGGTTTAAAATGGCTGATTGTTTTGGAATTGTTCGGGGCGTGGGCTACCAGGTCCTTCTCCCATTTTTGAGGTGCTGGGGCTTGGACCCAGGGCCTCAGAGAGCACAGAGCAGCACCCTACCAACTGAGTTAAACCCCAGCCCACTGTAAAACTTAGTGGGTTAAAATAATAAGGTACCTATTACATTGTGCAGTGTTGCATCATGAATTCAGACAATGCTGGTCCAAATAATCTTGATCTACGAGGCCCTGAGAAAGTCTCTGGGGCCAGTCAGCTGGCGGAGTGTCTGAGGCAGCCCCACAGAAATGTCTGGTGCCTTCGCAAGGATGCTTGTATTTTGCTAGGGCATAACTAGAGCTTTGTGAAGTGAATCAATATCATTTGACTCAGATGACTTAATGACAGAAGGCCTGCTCCCACAAACGAATTAGTACTGCCTGGTCCCATGTATTCTAAGATCAGAAGACCCAGGATTTATGCTGCCTCCCCTATCAGCTGAAGCCACGAGCTCACTCCTGTTTAACGGGAGGGAGTAGAGATGATGTCTCTGTGAGAAAAAGGTGCAAGAACACTTGGTCACGTTTTAAAGGATTCAGAGCCAGCGCATGTACTACTATCAGTGAATATATGCGTGAATCACGAATTCCTGACTCCGGGAAGGAAAGCACGCAAGCCCGCTTTGGCATGTGGACGGGCAGCCTACTGTATGACTGTACGGTGACCGTATTTCTCACTCAAACTTCACCTCAGCAGCAAACTTGCAAGTACCGGAATTGACTGAGTATTAAAAATGAAAGGCTTATTCCAGAATGGGGTGATTGATCTGGAATTTTAAAAAGTAGTAAGTCACTCAAATAGCTTAGTATTTTACTAACACATGTCTAAGAGGTAGATTAAAAGGTGGTATCACACTTGTTTTGAGAGTATCAAATGTAACATAAACTCCAGGATCAAAGATACTATAATGAATACAAGTGTTTGTGGATTATTACAAGGACTTTCCAACCATCTCCTGTTTTTCTAAAGCAAATATCTTTCAATGATAATGGCAGGTATTTAGCAAGGAATTCAATAAAGTATGGTTTTATAGAGACAAAAACCATGTTTTAAAAGTTGAGAATAAGTTTCAAGAACAAAGAAGGACAAGGACAGGTCCCAAAATAGTGGGAGAATACTCTGAGAATACTCTGTGGATGCATTAATTTACCCACAAGTTAATTAAATAGTTTCCTTTCAGTAATACCCACAGCTTGCACTATTCATAGCAGTAATACAATTTGCAAACTTGCAACATTTTCTTAAATCTTTAAAGTGAAGAACGAATACTAGCATGAAATGATTAGGAAAAAAAGTCATACTGGCCTTCGACTATCAAAATAAACCAAATGAATATATATTATGGAAACATATATATGTGTGTGTATATATATACATATACATACATGATTTACATATATTTATAAAATATATTTAATATAATGTAATTTTCAGAAATTTGCAAATACTTATTTATATCCTATATAATCTCACTAAAATATACAGTTCATAAGACCTGAAATTTCTTCTGACTCATTCCCTACTGTATCCTACTGACAAAAGCGTATTTAGCATAAGCTAGGGCTTAATATGATTTACTGAATTAAAACTGAACCTCCCTGAGGTTGTGAACACTGTTGCAACCGCAGGTCGTGAGCATTATCTGGCTTGCCTTCCCTGTAGGGACCTCACTCCTGCAATCAATCTGTGTGCGTGTTTGTCCCCAAATTTATAGCTTTTCTTTTTCCTAACTGCTTAGCTCATTTACACATACTGCCTATTCTTTTGTTAATATCCAGTTATGCTAATTCATAATTATTTTTTGGCTACTTTTATTGTAGCCATAGTAGTAGGTACATAGTTCAAGGTTACTGAATACTTTAGAAAATTTCCCAGACCACTTAAATTCACCAGTTTATTTTCTCTATATATATATATATATGTGCGTGTGTGTGTGTGTGTGTGTGTTTATATATTTTGAAAATACATTTTAAAAGGCATTTTTTCTCAATGAGGACAGGTAGGCAAAGAAGAAACAGGTTAAAAGGGCTTCACATAAGCTACAGCCAACCACTAACTCATCCCATCCATGCACTAACAAGGCCCGACCCTGCTTAGCTTCAGAGATCTGATGGGATCGCATTCCACAGTGGTACAGCTGCAGGTGAAGGTATTACTAGGCACTTAATTATCAGGAAACAATGTAAGGAAACAGACCTAATTGCAGGAATTATGAGAATGGGGAGCATAAGAACGACTTCAAGTACAAAAATCTGTGACCTAATACGGATTAAAAAAAAAAAAAACCCTGAAGAACCAGCTTACAATCTTACCACAATTACTCTTTGGTCAAGACCTTTTGGTCAAAATCTTACATCATCTATAAACATTAAAGCAGATATAGATGGATAGGTGACAAATATACATAGATAGATAGCCCAAAGTGTGTATGTATTTTAAGAAAAAGACAAAACTTTGTATTAAAAGTAAAATTAAAGTGGCATTATTCAAAATACTTTGTATTGTTCTTAGGTGCCAATGAGTCAGATCTGGCTAATCGCCCCCCTAAGTACAACAGCACAAAACACTACTCAACCCTGTCCCATGCACATGACCTTTTTAAATTTAAACCCAATGTTGCAGTCACTATGTTTCCTTTCATTTTGATTGGTGCCACACCAGCAAAAGGAGGTCCTGGGGGCCTTACTCCATTCTTTACGTTAAGGTCAACCCTACTTTCAAGAGGCAAGTGTCCCCCAGTCACTTCTTGAATGCCTGCCATCCTATGAGGTTAATTTTCTGCCACTATATTTGACAGTGCTTCTCTGCTATTCTTCAGTTTTCAATGGCTGTTTTGGGAGTGTCCTGTGGGGTCCTTCTCCCTAGTCTGCCTTAGTCTGGAAGCTCAGCTGAAATCTGTCCACCATGGGTAGCCCTGCTGGTATCTGAGAAACCAGTGGCTTAGCTTTCAGCATCACAGCAGCACACAGGCCCCCACAGCACAACAAGGTGACAGACACGTGGGGGATTCAATATGTACTGATGACAAAAGATGGATGCAAGTCACGTGTGATTTCTGCAGTTGCAAGAGGAGCTCAAGGTGGTTGCCACAGCAGGAGCAGCAGGACTTGTTCCTGTGCAAGGCCTCCCAGATCGTCCCTTCTGCATGTCACACCCAGAACCATGCCTCTCAGCTTATCACGAATGTGTGCAACCGTCAGGCCTCTTGGAGGTTCTGCTGCGCACTCACGCCTCCATCCACACTGGCCTTCCACGGCTTTGTCTACTGTCAAATGCTGCTTCAGGTGGTCTCGTGCTCCTCCTGTGACAGCCATGCTTCTGCCATTGTCCATGGCTGCCCTTCCTGTTGCACAGTGGCGCTAGCATTAACTTCATTAATGCTGTCTTTTAAGCCAATGTCATACTACACATTGCCATTGAATTCAACTTGAAAAGCAATACATAGACAACATCTCTTATTACTTGTATGCACCCCCACTGCTCTCTGAATTTCTGTTTGGTACTCTTTATTCATCTAAATTGAGTAACTTCCTTCTCTAATCATGTAGAATTTGGATAAACTTGTAATAATTTACTTGCTTTTCGGCACCCCCAATATACATTCACATATGCACATCTACGTATGTGTGTATATAGGTACAAACACATATATATGTATGTGTGCTCAAGTCATATTTCAAAACATTGTCAGCAGAAATTCAGTCAAGTCTTCATGCCCCCTACCTGGTTAACAAGAAAATTTCAAGTTTGTCTTTCTGCCTATTTTCAGTCACACTCTAATTGTCCTTCAGGGCAGTATTATACTTCATTTTATTGCTCCTAACTTCTCCTCACCCATTCCCAGCAGGCTGCCTTTTGCCCACATTCCTTGAAAAATAAAGACTGTCCCCCTTTAGGTCTCTTTGTAGGATCACCATTTCATGACCATGTAGTCTTCCTATGGAGGATTTCTAACTATCAGGAGGGAGGAGGACGAGAGACAGAAGCCTGTCTGCTGCCACCACTCAGGGGCTGGATGCTTGGCAGAAACCACTGTTCATTTTGCTGATGTCTTCAGGCCATTACACAAGCCACCTTCTCTCAGTCTCCTGCACTTCCCAGTAGCATAGCCCTGACTTAGTCTTCTCTATTTGAGTTTCCAACAACACCTACTGTCGTTTGTAATGCTGACACAGAAGTGAAACAAACCCACTTCTCACCGTTTTTATTCAACTCTCACTGGCAAAACCACACAGCCTCCTGGAGTTGTTCTAAATCCTGTGTTGTTTTCTCCCTAACAATAGCACATCCTTTCTACGTCTTACTCATACCTTAGCTTAATATACACTCACTGTAACTGCTAAAATGTTTTACTCCAAATCAATTTTGAACAAAAATCCTATTCAAACATTAAAAGAGTTCAAACGTCCACCTCCCTATGAATTTTCATTTGGCACTCTTTGTCTAAATTTAATAACTTTCTTCTCTGTAATCACATAGAATTTGAATAAATTTATAAGAATTTATTTACGTGCTCTCTTCTGTTGGCAGGTGAACTTGAGGAGGTCACCTGGATCTCATTATCTTTCAGTGTCCCTGACAAATAGTAATTCAAAATGCTTTGTGAGAACTCAATTATGGATTCAATATATTAATTTTTTGTTTCTGTTTATGATTTTGGCATTGACACTGGCAAAAAAAGTGATTACAACAGTTGAAATTATTTCTAAGTATGGAGTTGATGTGTCCTGATAAGAATCCTATACCAATTTTAATATTCACATTCCTATGAGGTATCAGTATGTTTCTTTCAAAGAGAAACAGTACTTGGAGCACAATGCATGTTCCCTGGTTTGTCACTGCTCTTCTTAGGGAAGATTAACACCATCATTTCTACTTAGACGTCCCCCTTCCCAGCTGTCAGAGGAATATAACACAATGTATATCAATATTATAATTACTGCATTTTGGTCTTAATTTACTCTTCCCTTTCCACAGGGAGGACTCTGTCTCTCCGTATCTCAAACAGATGTTTGTTAAGGCTTCCAAAGCCACATTCCGCTAATTCTCCTCCTGGAGCCTGTTCCCTAATGTCTGAGGCAAAATAATTCTCCAAATAGCTCAGCAGGAACATTTAAAATACCAAAAGTTAGTAATTTTTATAACTTTGTCTACATTTTCTCCTCCCATTCCTTCCTTTTCTTTTCTAATGCTTTGAATGTCTAATAGATGGTCATATATACACGAATAAAAGAACACTACATTTTAAAAACCTGATGTGCTAAGAATTTTGAAGTTCTTAGTGCCACCCTTTGCACTTCACATGACATAGGTGTATGAATGGGTCACTAATGGGATGGTGCAATCATTGCATTTCCATCTAAAAGCTATGAAAAGATTGCCTAACAATGGGCTTTAAACATCACATCCATTCTGTCACATTAAATCTACTGCTAGCCAGGCGCAGTGGCACAAGTCTGTAATCCCAGCCACACAGGAGGCTAAGGCAGGAGAATTGTGATTTAGAGGCCAGAGGCAGCCTGCACCATTTAGCAAGACTCTGTCTCAAAATAAAAAATATAAAAGGGGCTGTGGCTCAGCCCAGTGGTAGGGCACTTGCAAAGCATGGGTGAAACCCTGGTTTCAACCCCCAGGTACCACAAAACAAACAAACAAACAAAAAACCCACAAAAGACAACAAACGAACAAAAAAACTATGGCTACATATACGAAGCACATTCTCTTCCTCTTCTAGTGTCTTAGATATGAAGCACCCTCTAACGCTGACTTGTAATCTTTCCTTTTCTGTTCAAGCACTGAGTATGTTATACTTTTTAATTTATGTGACAAGAAGATATTTTTCTGCCTCCACACTAAAATCTCCTTGACATCTCTCTTTCTTTCTTATTGGCAAGTCAAGGAAATTAAATCTCCAGGTTTTGTTTTCATTGTTGTTTGGTGACATTAAAACTTTCTCCAAGGATGCACCCTACAGGCTGTCTGCTCAAGTCAGAGCGGAGGTCTCTGCAGTCAGTACTCTGCTTCATTTTTGCAGAGATCATCTACTTATGGAGGCTCATTAAAGCACGATGAGTCAGACGTGTTCCAGGTTATATTTTAAGTTAATTACGTGCTGACCTCTTACCTTTGCTGCCTTGGCATAAATTAAAAGTCTAAAGTAGGTTCTTTTTAATTTTTCTCAAAAAGAAGTACTTTTAAACTTCTTGCTAAAAGATAACTTGCAGAAAAAATGCATCTGATTTAAGATCTGAATATAAAACAGAAATATTACATCTTGCAAATTTTTTACCTCAGAAAAAATAAACATGATTCTTTCATGGCAAAGGGTACATTTCAAGGTCACTGCCTTACTTTGCTTCTGAAGCTTGTTTAGCAGCTAAGAGGATATACAAAGTTTCACATGCTGGCTTCTTTTAAGTGACATTAGGTACAAAAGTATTTGATCAGAGACAGAAGTACAGCCTCTATCAGGAAACTATGCAATCTGAATTTGTAGTGATTGACAACAAAATATTTTACTGTAGTGTAAATAATGTTACATGTGCAGATTTTTCATTTGAATGTCAAAGACTATGATTTCTATTTCAGAAATAATAGCCAGGTAAGTGCCAAGTCCATAACACAATTCAAAAAATTTTTTTTTCTATTTAGGAAGCTCAGAAATTTTGTCCTGTAGTTCACTGAGTTTCTAACCCTAGATTATAAGATTCAGAAAATCCAGTGATTTAATGTTTCCTGAGATGGTTGGAGCACATTCTATCTCAATAGTACTCTTACTTGTACTCCAATATCACATCAAATTATGAACCATTTCATTAGCATTGAGACTTAGCATTTGGGAAAACCAGTAACCCAAATGAAGATAAGGATCTAAGAACATAGAAAACCCCTCAAAAGAGAGGAAAATAATTAAACCAGCAATGAACCTCTCTTCTGATATCTAAAGGCAGGAGGGCAGAAATCATTTTGCCTGTGGTATGATTTTAAAATCTATTTTAGTCAAAAATATCTTCCTCTTTTCTAACACTTCCTCCAAATCACTATGATGTCTAAAATCTTCACTGAAAACACTTCATGTTTAGAAATTTAAAGTACCATTACAACAATAAGTTTAACTTAATCAAATGGCCAAATAACTCATCACTGAGACCCAGATTCTTGCTTTATCACCAAGTAATCTTGGGGCAGCTGCTCTGAATCTCCTCATCTCAAGGTGCAGTATGTGTTTATGTCAGACCATAGCTAAGAGCAGGGTTAGATGCGTAGGTGGGGAATTCCGTGAGTCTATGACCAGCCAAACAGTCTCCAGGGCTGTGTTCATATCAAGGTCATACTGGCCATGAGCATCCTGGCTTACGTTATTTGATTAGATGGGCTGAAGTTGGTTGTTTAATGATGCAGTGAGGTATGCATGAGTGAAAGAAGATACTACAGGAAACTCTGGATGAACCATAGGAACCACAATTAATATCACCAAAGAAACACACGGCTTCATTCCGGGTCAAAACGTGCTTGAATACAGAAACTGTCATCATTTTATTAAACTGTATACCTTAAGAATCTCTCCTCTCTCTTCTCCTTCTCCTTCTCCTTCCTCAACAACAATAACAACTCCTCCTCCTCCTCTGTCCTCCCCTATTTTATTTGATCCTGAAGACTGTTTTTTCATTCTCATCTCTGACATATGGCAAATACGTGTCCTTTAAACAAGTGACTAATGAGATCAGTCCGTTAATATAGGAACTTGGATGAGAGACAGGCATGGGGAAGCCTAACAGAGAAGCAGGCTGGCCACAGAACAGCTCAGATTATGAAAGCAAGGAGATTGCACAGTACTGGACCATTTCAAAAGAAAGAAGTGATTTGGAAGAATGCCTGGCAACTGATTGTGAGTTAGAGCAAGTGGACTATGCCATCGTGTAACAGTGAGTGAGGACATTCTTCAGTGAGAAGACATCACAGATGTGAGGTGAGACCGCCCACGAGTCAGCGCTATTTCACAGTGTGAAGAACTGGAATTTCTCTTTGGGTCTTGGCACCCTTCCTGCCTTCCTATGCTATGCTTCTTTCTCTAATTTTCTGGAAACTTTTGTTGTTGTTGTTGTTTGTTCATTTGTTTGTTTTTAACAATTTACAAGGCCTCCACTTCAGTTTATATACACTAAAGTCATAGCTGTCCACCAAAGAATGGTGTGTTTCTGATGTGTTTAGAGACACACAGACTTTCCAAGAACTTAAAAATTTTCAGTCTGAGAAGCAATGCCATCCGGTTCTAAGGCCTGCAGAGAAACATTGATGGAGATATGAGGTGTTTATATATATATGAAATATGCATATATATAATGTATACATATATGTATACATATATATACACATATATATACACCTCATACATATAAAGTAAATATTGATACAAAATACTTAGAACATTGAATGCTTAATAAAGTTTAGATTTTTATGTTATGTATACTGCTAGCTAGATTAATAAGAAATTATAATGCCAGGACCTCAGAAGAAATCCTTTTGTAGAATAGTTGGAAATAATCAAAATAGCTGGAAAGATAAACAGTGCAAAATGGGATGATTTCTTCTGATAACTTATCAAGACACAAGCAATGAAAGGAAGCTTGGTAACCCTGTATGCTTTCCCATTGATTAAATCACAAGATAGCAATATTCTTACAGGTTCTTAAGGATTTCAGGTTATAGAAACACTGATTACAGATATGTATGTGAAGCATAATTGATTCTGAGATGAGAGCCTTTTACTACTCAGACAAAAACAGCTAATTTCCCTGTCTTCTATAACCATTTGTTTGACCTTTTACTATTTCTGTATCTTCAATTAGTCTATAGTACTCCTGACCTATAATCAAAATAAAGTAAATTGTTGTTGTTGTTGTTAGGTGCCGTCAAGTTGGTATCCGACTCATAGCGACCCTCATAGGGTTTTCAATGGCTGACTGTTTTTTTGGGGATTGACTTGGGAGTGGATTGCCAGACCCTTCTCCCATTTTTGCGGTGCTGGGAATTGAACTCAGGACCTCAGAGACTGCAGCACAGCACTCTACCAACTGAGCTAAATCCCAGCCCAAAGTAAATTAGGAATACTTTTTAAATAAAGACTTTACCAAACATACCTGAAGAATGTGGAAGTTGAAAAAAGAAAAGCAAAATATCACTTAAAGAACAAAATTTTTCTACCTCTTCCTACTCCCTTAATATCTGATAACAATGTCCAGTTATCCAGCTCAGGTCCCATGGAATGCAACAGCTGAACAAGGGGAGGAGACAGCATGTAAAATCAATTTTGCCAAAATACGCTTCCTGTACAATTAGTGTCAAAAGCTCAAAGTGGAACCCTTCTTATCTGATTGTGCCTGCTATTATCCCTCTCCCACTGTCACCAGAATGCTGTGCTGCCCTCACCCAACTCTCGGACTCTCAGAGGACTGACCACCCAGAAACATTCCTGCTCTGCTCTAGCCTCACCCTAGGGAAAGGCATTGATTGCCCTTCATTAAACATCACCAAGTTCCTTCCCTGAGCGGTAGTGGAGAACTGGACTTTACCCAGAAGACTTTAAACTGGACCTCAAATTGCCCTACCAAATGCAGGCGGCCACTTCAACATAAGCAGGTAAGGTTATATACAAAACATAAAGTAAATTTATTCAATCATAGATCTATATCTTAAGCAATATACTCCAAGATTCAGCTTTACCAACAGGCTGTTTTTTACACACCAGTGCCTGGCTGAGGGGCCAGGAGCAAAGACTCTACCACCTGGCCTTCCTTGCCAGACAAAGTCCTGTATGACACAGCCACATCTACCTTGAAGAGACTTTGGTTCCTTACTGTTATACCCAGAAGATGGACCTTTTTCAAATTATTCAAGGAAGGCTCACTTTCTGGTATTTAATTTGCATATAGGTACCAATTATACTAGAGAGCGAGTAGATGAAGAAAGGAATAAGTTAATAAAGGAAGATTTATCCTTAATCTTGTAAGAATGAATGAATGATGGGCTGAATAGAAATATTATTCTCTACACTTGGTTTTTTGTACTAGATCTGAGCATCTTTGGCATAATGACCTCTAACAGGACATAATCATAGGCTATTATTTTATTGAAATATTTTCCCTTACTTTGATGATTTCCTAATTATTGAAAATCATTACCTACACTATTTATGTAGACCAAGTAAGTTGCTTCAGATTTTTGGCTAGTAACAACTTTGCTGAAATGTATATATTTTGCACATTTCTTTGAGTATACAAATAGGGAGTGTTCCTATCTTTGAAACTGATTGATCAGGAAATAAAATTTTAACTTGGATAGATTCTGACCATTGTCTTTGATAAGGGTTGAAATAGAAATTATTAATATTTTTGAATGCTTGAAAAATTATATAATGCTGCTTTCATTTGCATTTACTCGTGTGTGAATTTTGCATTATCATGCTAATTTTTGTGTATAGACCTCATTCATTTCAATGCTTATTAGCTTACTTGTATTTTTAAATACATTTTTAAATGGCCCTTCCCTCAGTCCTGGATCGTGTTTTCCAGTACTGGGTGATGAATCCAGGGCCATGCACATACTTTGCTGCCACTGGGCTGCACCTCCAGTCTCTTTTTTGAGACAGGGTATCACTAGGTTACACAGGCTGCCTCTAGCCTCGAACTGGAGACCCTGCTGTCTACACCACCTGCATCACTGGGATCACAGGTATGCACCACCATGCCTGGCTAGTCCTGGAAATTCCACTGCTAAAATAGGTGGATGCCTATCTGTACTTTGGTAACAATCAATACAATAGTGACTGGGAGATGGATTATCTGTGTTGAGGGTGGAAGCTCTGCCAACTTGATATGAAATAAGAGGTCATTCACATTTAGTTAATTCTTT
>VMDO01040404.1:0-11956 GCA_007922755.1 Pedetes capensis | reverse complement strand
GTTTTGATTTGCATTTCCCTAATGGCTAGGGATATTGAGCACTTTTTCATGTGTTTCATGGCTTTATGGACCTCTTCATTTGAGAACTGTCTACTCAGTTCCTTTGCCCATTTGTGTATTGGGTTGTTTGGTTTTGGGTTTTTTTTTTTTTTTCTTGAGTTCCTTATAAATTCTAGTAATTAGACCTTTGTCAGATGTAGTTGAATTTTTTTAGGTAAATTGGTTTGAACACTATTCCAGTTTACACTTCTATTTCTTCTTGTGTTGCATCTACTTAATTCCCCCTTCATTTTACATGTTTAGCAGATTTTAGAAATGTTATGTGTAATTAGAATGTAGTTGGATATAGTTGTATAAATTAAATAGAGTAGCTTTCCAGTTTATTCAGGGTGTGATTATCTTGTACCCATTTTGCTTCAAAAAAGTCTTTCCTAAATGGTGTAGATATTGACATCTTATTTTTTCCTGGTAGTTATTAAAGTGATTTGGTTTTCATTTTTTACCATATTTAGGCTGAAACAGTAGAATTGAAACTCTGAGTATTTTCTCTGTATTTCAAGGTGTGTGCAATTTAGCATGGCCTTTACCTCACATTGTATGTGATGTTTTTCTGTCTCAAGAGTGTTAGTGACTTAGATGAAAAAGACACTCTAGTAGATGGATTGACACAGTGCCGGCAACAATGGGCTTGAACAGAAAAAATCATGTGCATGGCAGAGTATCAGAGAATGTCTCATTTTGTTGTATATTGGGTCGCTATGAGTGAGACTCAAGTTGATGGCACTTAACAGCAAATTATTTTGGGGTCCTGAAAGACTCAGTACATGTGAAGCAATTTCATCACCAGAGAGCACCGTTCAAATACTAATTATTTAAACAAATTAAATAAAGACATTCAGGAATACCAAACTTAATGCTGTAAACAAAAGCTAAATCTAAATCTTTGGACAAGTCTGGTAACAGGGTAAAAATATTTTTCACATAGCTTTCCTCCCGCATTGAATTACTTCTTAGTTGTTTATTTTCCCTTTTAAATGGATACTTCCCTTCTATCTAATTATGCAACATTCTACAGTTTCATCAGCTATCAGCAAAATCAAGCTGTCCTCATTTGACCAGGAATATCACAGAAAGGATAAACTGAACAGCTTAGAATAGCACACATTTTAATGAACAATGTAACCCTCTAAAGTTTAGAATCTTAACCATTGTCTACAGATTGTTCAAGTGAATATTTAAGAGCTGATTGAAATCACACATGTGCAGGAATATAATTACTGTGTTATGTTACATTTGTTCAATTTCATTACCATGTAATATCTCAGTAATATAAAAGTATAAAATCAATTTTGAAAATATGTCTTTAAATTTGCTTTCAAAGTTGACACTCAGAATATAAATCAAATTTCTAAGCTTTAAACCTAAGCTGTATGATTTGGAAATAATTTTATTCATCTGCAGTCTTAATATTTGTCACTTAATAGACCTAATTCTTATGGGGGGGGGAATATTTACCAAGAATAACATTTTTTAAATGTTACAAAGTTAGCTGGGTGTGGTGGCACATGCCTGTAATCCCAGCGGCTTGGGAGGTGGAGGCAAGAGGATCACAAGTTCAAGACCAGAGGCAGTCTTCGTAACTTAGACCCTGTCTCAAAAAGTAAAAAAATGGGCTGGGGTTGCAGATCAGTGGTCCAGTACTTGCAGAGGATGCAAGCGCGTGAGGCCCTGGGTTCCACCCCAAGTACCGCCAAAAAAAAAAAAAAAAAAAGTTACAAAGTTCACTTTCTCCTTGATTTAAATATTCCTTACAAAAAACAGAATGTACTCTCTCTCCCACAAATTCCTGGCCCATATTAATGAATATGATCATCTCTAAACCTTGGAGACTATGATGCTGATGATTCCGGCTCAGCTGTTTCTCTGAATATACAAATACTTGGGCTACTTCCCCTCTTTGCCAAGAGTTGTGCCATTTTCCAGATTTGATGGTTCTTGGGGAAGGAGGATGGTAAGGTGTGTCCTTTAGACTTGTCAGGGTCTGTGTGGGCTCCTGTAAATACCATAAGGGGAGTAGTTCATAGGAAATTATTGCCCACAGTTCTGGGAAGCTCAGGATCAAGGTGGCAGCAGATTCAGTGGCTGGTGCTGCCTGTGTCTTGGTTCATAGCCGGCCTCTCATGGGATGGAAGTGGCAGGGGGCTCCCTGGTCTCTCTTCTGAGGGCACTGAGCCATTCATGAGGGTTCTCCATTCATGACCGGCTACCTCCCAAAGGCCCACCTTCTCATACCATCCTTTGGTGCATCAGATATCCACAGGTAAATTGGGGGCAGCAAGGGTGGGACACAAACTTCCTATCCATCATAACCTACAGCAAATTGTTTAAACTGAGACTCTTCATTTGCATCCACAGAGGAATTACCTCTGAGGTTTAGTTCTGCATCTGTTTGGCCCCAACATACCGAATCCCTGCGGCCAGACTGATAGAAGGTGGAAGTCCCTAGAGGTCCCGTTCATGCTGGCATGCATGTCTCTGGCTTCAAAACACACTTCCAGTGGGCTGCAGAATAGAGCTAGTTGCCCTTTATGGTAATATTTTTGCATTGCTTATTAGGTAATATATACATTATGTTGCCATGTTGTTGTTAGGTACTGTCCAATTGTATCTGACTCATAGTGACCCTCTGTACAGCAGGATCAAACACCCAACACAGTGCCACACACATCATATTTTTATGTTTCAGCCCATTGTTGCAGCCACTATGTTTTTTCTTATTTTGAGTTGTGCCCATCCGCAAATGGAGGTCCCAGGTGCTGTATTCCATTCCTGTCATCAAAGTTGACTCTGTTTGTAGGAGACAACTCCTCCCTGGTTATTTCTTGAATGCTTCCAGCCTGGGGGGGCTCATTTTCTGGCACTATATTTGACAGTGCTTCTCTGCTATTCGTAGGGTTTGTAATGGCTGATTGTTTCAGGAGTGGGCTGCTGGGTCCTCCTCCCTAGTCTGTCTTAGTCTGGAAGCTCAGCTGAAACCTGACCACCATGGGTGACCCTGCTGGCATCTGAAATACCAGGGGCATAGCTTTCAGCATCACAGCAACATCCAAGCCCCCATAGCACGACAAATGGTCAGGTGTGGGGGTATTTTGCCTTAATGATTGTGAATACAGTACTCTAGGTCCCAAATTGAAACGCCTCCCCTTCTTTTGCCATTGCCATAAAGACTTTGTGCTTTGAGCTAAATTTGGCCCAAGGATGGCCCTGCACTTGGGTCCTTACATGATGAAGTGCGAGCCAACTTAGCAGGGCAGCTCACTGGAAGCCTTGCCTAGTGGAGTCTCAGTCAGTTGCAGCAGCTGAGCTGCAGTCACTTGGAGGCAGCCAACTGCTTCAAATAAGACAAAATGCAGAGCTACAACTGATTAAGCTGTCTCTGTGCCTCACTCCTGTTTTCTGTCCATACACGCTGTCGGAACACATTGTGTGCCATTCTTTGGAGCTTCTGGTTCTTAGGGCTTCCTGATTCACAGATTGTTCTTTGCTCAAAGTCTGTTAAACTTAACTTGTCTAAACTTTTTCCTCTTAGTGCACTGGCAGCCATGAAGGGATCCAAAGCAGAGCTCTAGTGACCCCCTTGTTGTTGTTGTTAGGTGCTACTGCGTTGGTATCCGACTCATAGTGACCCTCATAGGGTTTTCAATGGCTGACTGTTTTGGAATTGCCTTGGGAGTGGGTTGCCAGGCCCTTCTCCCATTTTTTGTGGTGCTGGGAATCGAACTCGGGACCTCAGAGACTGCACAGTGGTGCTCTACCAACTGATAGCTAAATCCCAGCCCACTGACCCCCTAGGGACCAAGAAAATGCACCAGCCAAGGTCCACGGTGCCCATTTGATCTCTGATGACAACTGTGGTCACAGATGAGGTCTCTGTTGGGCTCCCAACTCTGCCAACTGGTGCTTTGAGGCCTCCAGGTTTATTGGAGAAATTTTGGATTCAGAAATTTGGGGTTAGGAGGTCGTGACCAGTACGCATGTGTTCTTAGGGAGGCCTCCATCATCTGGCTGGGTCAGACAGAAACTAGACTGAGTTTCAGTGGGGAAGAAAGGTTACTAGAAGACAGAGAAGCATTGGTTTGCCTGGATCCAGGGGTCTAGAATCCCCTGTGTGGACCTCCGGCCAAGTTCTTGTGTAAGAACTGTGAGCTCAGACCTGCACTTTGCTTTGCTCTCCTTTCCTTTTCTTTCTCTTCTTTCTCTTCTTTCTTTTCTTCTCTGTAGTACTCGGATGTTGAACCCAGAGCCTCACACACGCCTTGCAAGTGCTGCACCCCTGGGCTGCACCCTCAGATCATTCTCTATTTTTTTAGTCTTGAGGTGGGGTTCTCGCTAAGTTACATGGGCTGCCTCTGGTCTGGAACCTGCGATCCTCTTGCCTCCACCACCCCAATTGCTGGGATTTCAGACGTGAGCCAGCATGCCTGGCTAACTTGTGCTTTTCTGGATAAATAGGTGAAACCTTGCCAAAAATAACTTGGAATTACAATGGGCATAGTGAGAAAATATAACATAAAAATATAAAGGGTCTCAGACACCTCAGAAACAATCATGTGATTTTGATTGGTCTTAGAGAGGCTTTAAAACAAAACTAGAAGCTGGGCGCTGTGGTGCACATCTATAATCCCAGTGACTCAGGAGGCTGAGGCAGGAGGGTGTGCGGCCAGAGGCAGCCTGCACAACTTAGCAAGACCTTGTTTCAACAAAGCAAAATGAAACAAAAACAAAAGAAAACAAAGCCCTGCAGAAAACAAGAGACAACATAAGCAACTATTTGATGAAACCAAGCAGTGGCTTGAAGTGTATGTTGTTGTTAGGTGCTGTCAAATTGGTGTCCTATTCATAGTGACCCTACGTACAACAGGTGAAACACTATTGTCAGTGCTTCTCTGCTATTCATAGGGTTTTCAATGGCAGATGGATTTTTGGGAGTGGGTTGCTGGGTCCCTCTCCCAAGCCTACAGCACCTGGTGTTCCCAGGCACTTTCTCATCCAAATACTAACCAGGTCAGACCCTGCTTAGCTTCGGAAATCTGACAGGATCAGACGCCATGGTGGTATGGCTGCAGGCTGAAGCATATAGAAGCCTGTAATATGACTCTTGTTCTTGTTCATGGAAGGTTGAACCGAGGGCCTCGTACATACTTTGCAGGTGCTCTACCACTGAGCTGCACCCCCAGTCCATTTTTTATTTATTTTTATCTTGAGACAAGGTCTCATTAAATTATGTAGGCTGCCTCTGGCCTTGAACCTTCGATCCTCCTGTCTCTGCCTCCCGAGTCCAGGCTTGAGCCACCCTGCCTGGCAGTTTTAGGGTCCTTTTTCATAGGTGAAGATGGTCATTGTCCTTCATGGGACCCATGTTTCTTTTTGGGGGAGGGACTGCATGCAGTGCGGGGACTTTGAGCTGGTGACGTCAGTCATTGCCTGAGGTATAGGCATCCTGAGTGGGAGGTGGCGGTCCTGGCTTTTCTAGAGCTTTCTCCTCTGGCTTTCTAGTGGGTCTCCAGGTTACTCTGACTTGTGTCCACAGGCTAATGACAGAATCGAAAACTTCTCTGACAAATGGTCTCTAGTGAACTGTGGTTCTTCAGCCCCGTCACATGGTCCATGACCATCTGGTTGTGACTACTGTTGAACTGTTTATTTTACCTTAGCTTGGTTTTGTTTGATCTCGAGGGCCGTGGTGCTTAGAGGCTCCTGTTGAGAGAGGGGCACTTGAGTCTTTTAGTAGTGTTGTCCTGATTGTCATCATAATCATCCCCTGTGGCACTGCGTCCTCTCAAGTGGTGAAAGTTTGTATCTAGCTACCCACCAAGCTTCAGCTAGACCCTCAGGAACATAAAAATTCATTCAACTGTCGTGGCTTCATGTTTTGAGTCCCATACTGGGACCAAATAAGTCTGTTTATGATGGAGACAGAAAGTGGCATCAGTACCAATGACCAAGATGTAGTCGATCTCTCAAAATTGAGAGGGTGGTCGCAAGGGGGGAGCTGTTGAATGAAGCTGAATTTGGCTGGAGGATTGCTTGCATCTGAGCCCTCGCACCAGGGACCTGCAGCCTCACAGCGCGTAAGCTCACCAAACACTCAACTTTGGCGTGAACCCTTGTAACGATCGGCTGAGTCTTAGTTACAGCAGGTGAGCGCCAGCCAACCCCAGACAGCCACCTGAGCCAAAGATGGCAGACGGCAGAGCTGTAACCAATGAGGCCGTCTCTGTGCCTCCTTTCCATTTTGTCTCCAGTAAGTGCCACAGGACCACATCACGCGCCGGAGCAAGTTGAAGTAGTTCTAAGGGCTGCCTGGGTTCACAGGTCGTTCTTTGTGCAATTAAACTTGGGTGGGATTTGGCTCAGTTGGTAGAGCGCTGCGCTGCAGTCTCTGAGGTCCCGAGTTCAATTCCCAGCACTGCAAAAATGGGAGAAGGGCCTGGCAACCCACTCCCAAGGCAATCCCCACGCAGTCAGCCATTGAAAACCCTATGAGGGTCGCTGTGAGTGGGATACCGACTCCAGCGCACCTAACAACAGGAAGTTTAAGTTCTCTAAGGTCTTGAAACACAACAGACTTTCCTTTCACAGAGACGGGCCTCGACAATTGAACAAATGATCGTTTTGCTAATTCCATATTCATCAGTGACTCATGACTCATGCAGCGATTCCGTCACGCCGCCTTTGTGAGCGGCGACAGCTGCTTTACATTAACATCGTTTCTAAAGTTTTTCCTTTACGGAGGATGTGCAGGGAATAATTCTCTTGCTTGAAATGCAGGTAGTTTTTCAGGGCGAGAAGACTCAATCTAGAGAGGATTACATGTTGTACTTTACTGTAGGTTTGTACCCTAGGCCACACAACCCTCTTGACCTTCAAAAACAAAACAAAACAAAAGGCTATGTGGAGCTGTGGAGAGGGTGACAGTTAAGGTCCCGGAACCCTGACTTTGCTTTGACTTGCTCACCCCTAGCTGTGGGGCTGGGGTTGAGCTCAGTTGGTAGAGTGCCTGATCTACAGGCTCTGAGGGCCTGGGTTCCATCCCCAGCACTGCAAAAATGGGAGAAGGACTTGACAGCCCAGTCCTGAAACAATCAGCCATTGAAAACCCTATGAATGGCAGAGAAGCACTGCATGGTGCCGGGCATGGCACAGAGTGAGCAGTTGTTCACTCTGTTGTCTATAGGGTCGCCATGAGTTGGACTTGACTCCATGGCACCTAACAACAAGAACATCCCTAGATGGATAGGGTTCGGATCTTTGTTTTACTGGGATACCTGCATGCTTTCCAGGTAAAATAACTGTGAGCCTCCTGAAAAATGCAAGTGTGTATTTCTCCATGTGGACCAGCTCTTCGTCCATTGACTGCGTTTTCATCAAGTGTCCGGCCTTTCCTCACACGCTCAGGCCCTTGGTTCCCAACACAGTAAGAGCCAGCCCTGCTGGTGTCTGCTCTCACATGGGGTTCATTTCATGAGCCATCTTTCCCTCTCCCAGTTCTCAGCCTAGGATGATCACAGCAACACATCACAAACAAGGCGCTATTTTCATAAAAAAGGTATAAATACAAACTTCCATTGCTTTGGTTTATATTCGACATCATGCTGAGTAGGACTAAATTTTGGTTAACAAGAAAAAGGGAATTATTTTAACAGCGATACATTATGAGCATAAATTGAGACTTCAGAATTTCTTCCCTCTAGAGAGGTATACACACACACACTTTGTGACAAAGATGAGAAAAGGGAACAGTCTGGGCTTAACTATTTTATTTGTTGCAACAGCAAAAATGTAATCTTGTTTTGCTATCTCTAACCACATTAGTGCTAGCACAGTGGATATTGGAAAATCCAGATTTTTTACCCTCAAATCAGGAGAGATGGTTATTTCTGCCACACTACCCCCTTGGTTCACTCTCATAAATGGTCTCTGTGTGGTCACTCCACACACCGTTTTGCGTTTCATTAGCTCTGTCCCTGAGGAAGCTCTCACAGGAAGTCCTTTCTTTCCTTCACATCTTCTGCCCCACCATGCGCTCCCAGATTATGGCATGTGTATCAGTCATCGCTAGGGACTGCCCCAAATCAGGTTTTGGCCTTTTACTTCTGTTTTGTTCTTCCTTCCGTCATTTTCTCTTTTTTTTTCCTTTTCCTTTACCTTTTCCTTTCCTTTTCTTTTCCTTCCCTCCATCTCTCTCTCCTTCCTCCCTCCCTCCTTCCCTTTCTCCCTTCCTCCCTTCCTTCCCTCTTTCCTTTTATATTATCTTTTTTTGTTGTTGTTAACAGAGAAATGTAGTAAGATTAGATGATGTAGCTTTAACCAATAGACTTCCTTTCCCCCATTAGTTCCCATGTTAGGATTAAGATTAGGTGTGAAATCTGTTCAAATTAAGTTTTGATATTTTGTTCATGTGAGTATATCCCTTGACCTGGGTCTTTAGCCACTGTCTTCCCCACATTTCTCCCCAGAAAAGACTTTCAATCTCCCAACATCATGCTCTCTGCTTCCTTCAATCATGTTTCCCCAGTGCTTGCAAAAGATTTTATTCCCCAGCTCAACTGAAATTTTTTCTTTTTTCTTTTTTGTGGTAGTTGGAGTTTGAACCTAGGGCCTCACACATGCTATGCTCTACCACTGGGCTTCACCCACAGCCATTTATTTATTTATTTATTTATTTATTTATATTTGAGTCAGGGTCTCACAAAGTTACTCAGGCTATCTCTGGCCTGGCGCTTGCAGTCCTCCTGCCTCTGCCTCCAGAGTCTCTGGGATTATAGGCATGTGCCACTGTGCCTAGCCTTGAAATTTTATCATTTAGAGAAGAGGACACCAATTCCTGACAAGAATTAAAAAGAAAATAATCTTTGCCTTGATCAATATCATGGAGCATTTCATGTGTGTTTTCTTCTAGTAGTTTTATGGTTCATGTATTTCAGTCTTTAACCCAGTTTGAGTTGATTTTTATATAGGGTAAGGGATAAGGGTCTAATTTCATTCTTTTGCCTGTGGACATCCAGTTTTTCCAGCACCGTTTATTGAAGAGACTGTCCTTTTACCTATTGTGTTCTTGGCATCTTTGTTGAAAATCAGTTAGCTATAAATATATGGATTTGTTTCTGGGCTTTCTGTACTCTACTACTGGTCAATACGTCCATTTTTATATGAGACCCTGATGTTACTATAGCTTTGTAGCATATTTGGGATCAGTTACTGTTGGGCTTTGAGCTTGATTCGTTTGGCTTGAGATAGGTTTGGTTATCTGGGGTCTTTTGTGGTTCCCCATATAGTTTTTGCACTGTTTTTCTATTTTTGTGAAAAATACTGACATTTTGATAGAGACTGAATTGAATCTGTAGGTCACTGTTGGTAGTATTGATATTTTTATGTTATTTGAATCCATAAACATGGGATATATTTCCATTCATGTCTTTTTCAATTTCTTTCATTAATGTTTTTTGGTTTTCAGTGTAGAGATATTTCACCCCTTGGTTAATTTTATTCCTATGTATTTTATTGTATTGCATTGAAGCTGTTGAAAATGGGGTGATTTTTTAACTTCCTTTTCAGATAGCACACTGTCAATGTATAGGAATACTATACCTATTTTTGTATGCTGCTTCTGTATCCTACTTTACGGAATTTTTAAATTAGATCTAGCAGGTTTTTTTGGATGAAATTTGTATAGTTTTCTGTAAGATCACATCATTTGTAAACAGGGACAATTTAACTTCCTTCTTTACAATCTGGATGCCTTTTTATTTCTTTCTCTTGCCTGATCGCTCTGTTTATGCTGAACATACTTTAGGATATATTTACAGGTCTTGGGAAGAGTGGGCATCGTTGCCTTGTTCAAAATCTCAGGTAGAAAGCTTTCACTCTTTCTCTATTTAGTCTGATGTTAGCTGTAGGTTTGTCCCATATGGCATTTGTTGTATTGGGGTACATTTTTCTGTCTCTATTTGTTGAGAGTTTTTATCATGAAGGGTGCGTTGAATTGAGTCAACTCCCTTTTCTGCGTCTATAGAGTCTATGGAGCCAATCCTCATTCTGTTAATGTGATGCATCGTGTTTACTGATTTGCAGGTGTGGCACCATCCTTTCAGACCCGCTATAAGTCTCACTTTCTCTTAGTGGATGGTCTTTTTGATGGGCTGTTGGATTTAATTTGCTAGTACTTTGTTGAGTATGAACTATGCTCATCAGAGAGATTGTTCTGAAATTTTCCCTTTTTTAGATTCTTGTGTGATACGGAATCAGTATCATAGAATAAAACTTTGGAAAGCACCTTCCCCTTTATTTTTGTTTTCTGAGGGTTTTTGGGGAATAATTTGAGAACAATTAGTATTAGTTCTTATTTAAATGTTGCATAGAATTTAGCATTGAAGCCATCTATTCCTAGGCATTTTTTTTGGTAGGATATAAATTTTTAAATTACTGATTCAATTTTCTTACTTGTTATTGGTCTGTGAAGGCTTTGTATTTTCTCAGGATTCTTGACAGATTGTGTGCTCTCCAGAATTTATCCATTTTCTCTAATTTTTTTTTCACTTATCCTTTCTTCTAAGTTATCTAGCTTGTTGGTATATAATTCAGCAGTTTCCTTGATTTTTTTGTACTTCTCTGGTCAATCATTTGTAATATCTTCTTTTTCATTTCTTATTTGAGACTTCTTTCTTTTTTCTTAGTTTATCCAGCTAATGCTTTGTTACTTTTATGGTTTCAAAAAATGCTTTTTCATTAATCTTTTATGTTCTTTTTCTTAGCTCTATTTCAGGTATTTCTGCTCTAATCTTTGTTATTTCCTTCCTTCTGTTGTTGTTATTGTCGTTGTTAGGTGCTGTTGAGTCGAGTCCCACTCATAGTGACCCTCATAGGGTTTTCAATGGCTGTTTCGGGATTGCCTTGGGAGTGGGTTGCCACATCTTCTCCCATTTTGCAGTGCTGGGAATTGAACTCGGGACCTCAGAGACTGCAGCGCAGCGCTCTACCAACTGAGTGCTAAATCCCAGTCCTCCTTCCTTCTACTGTGGGTTAAATTTGTTCTTTTCTTTCTAGTTACTTGAGGTGCATTAGATTGTTTGACACCTTCTTCCTTTTGGATGTACACAGTTATTGCTATAAACTCCCCTCTTATGATTGCTTTTACAATATCTTGTTGGTTTTCATTCGATACGTTTCCATTTCTTTGTCTCAAGGAATTTTTAAATTTCCCTTTTAATTTCTTCATTGACCCATTGTTATTTAGTAACATGTTGTTTAATTTCCATGTATTTATAATGCTTCTGAATTCTTTCCTGTTAAGGATGTCTAGCTTCCCACCATCACTGTTGGAAAGATACCTGCTATGGCTTCAGTCTTCCTAAACGTGTTAACGTTTGTTCTGTAGCCCGACATATGATCTATCCTGGAGAAAGTTCTGGGTGCTGTTGAGAAGAATGTGTATTTATCAGTTATTGGATGGGCTGTTTTGGAAATGTCTGTTGTGTTTGCTTGGTCCAGAGTGCAGTTTAATTCTGATGTTTCTGTTGATTTTCTCTCCGGCTGATCTGTCTGTTGCCAACAGTGGGATTTTGAAGTCCCCTCCTATTGCAACAACAACAAACTATTACAGTGGTGCGGTGTATTCCGCCCTTTAGATCTGTTCACCCCAGTGTTTGATTTATAGATCTTGGTGTTCTGATGTTGGCTCTGTGAGCGTGTGTGCACATACATAGTTTTTATTGTCCCTTTCTCTTGCTGAGTTGACCCCTTTCTCGTTATATGACATTTTTGCGTCTTTCTACAGTTTTTAAAGTTTATTTTATGTAAATATCACCACTTCCACTCACCTTTGACTTTCCCATCCCTTCATCTCCTTCTATACGTGTTCTTATGAGCAAAATGAGTTATTGTCACTCCTCACTGC